>JASEVX010000004.1:40016067-40140433 GCA_031761405.1 Serripes groenlandicus
GTCTGTCTCTGTCTCTGTCTCTCCTCTCTGTCTCTCTCTCTCTCTGTCTCTCTGTCTGTCTCTCGTCTCTCTCTCTCTGTCTCTCTGTCTCCTCTCTGTCTCTGTCTCTCTCTGTCTCTCTCTTGTCTCTATCTCTCTCTCTACCTCTGTCTCTCGTCTCTCTCTGTCCTCTCTCCTGACTTTCTCTGTTCTCTATGCTCTGTCTGTCTGTCTGTCTGTCTCTCTCTTTGTCTCTCTCTCTCTCGTCTCTCTCATCTCTCTCCTCTGTCACTGTCTCTCTCCTGCCTCTCTCTGTCTCTGTCTCTCTCTGTCTCTTCTATCTCTCTCTCTGTCTCTCTCTCTTATCTCTCTCTCTGATCTTCTCTCTTCTCTCTGTCTCTCCTGTATGTCGTCTGTCTGTCTCTCTCTCCTCTCTGTCTCTCTTTGTCTCTCTGTCTCTCTCTCGGTCTCTGTCTCTCTCTGTCTCTGTCTCTGTCTCTGCTCTCTGTCTCTCTCCTCTCTCCTCTGCTCTCTGTCCTCTCTCCTCTCTCCTCTCGTCTCTTCTCTCTCTCCTCTCTCTCCTCTCTTCTCTCTCTCTCTCTTTCTCTCTCTCTGCTCTCTCTCCTCTCTCTCTCTCTCTCTCTCTCTCTCTTCTCTACTCTCTCATCTCTCCTCTCTCTCTCTCTCTCTCTCTCTCTCTCTACTCTCTCTTTGAAAGGGCACACAGATGATTTTCTGTTACCCTTTAGAATACTAGTTACATAGTTATTTTCGGGGAAAACATTAATCAATAATAAAGTGGCATGAAAGATACAACAATGGCCGGAGAGAGATACTATTTTATCATGATCATGCTTTCCCTGACTGACATCTGTGATTGACCGACTCGTTCAACTGATACTGGTTCGGTAAGATAATTATAACTTACTGCGTACAGTTCAGACTTTCAATAAACGTACAATTTGAGAACTTTATCTATATGTATTTGTGCACGGTGTTACTGTTCAAATTTCGACTCAAATTTGATGGATTATTTTTACCCGTTGGTCTCATTCGATGGACATAGCAGAACCGTTCTAGACACCTTTCTTTGGTGAGCTGATGTCGCCATCTAGCATGGAAACCCTCATAAGTTTTATAACACGGGAGTTAATCAGTATAATACACTCTCAGCATCTACAGAATACATATATCTCGTCAAGTTATCCAGTCTTACGATCATGCTCATCAAATGATTATTTCTGCATTGTGATTGTTAATAGAGTGTTAACAGAATGAACAGTATTTAAATAAATAACAAATGTGTTGTATGTAACACCCTTAGTTAACTAAAACATTACACAACCAACACAGCTTCATCTATCTCGTTTCTCCAGATGTGTTCAGTTGGGAAGATTATATTTGGCTTTCATTTTTTAAGTTTGACAATTGCGTGTAAATATAAATGCATTTACAAAGCAAACAATATTCATTTTATACTGTCTGTTATACATATATTTTATGTACATAACAACATTTACTGGGAATGAAAGCATTGCGACTCAATCTTGCCTCAAAAAGCAACCCACAATACATATACCAATTTCTGTTCCTATCTATAATTTCCATGCAGACAATTGCTTTATATGTTTTGGTAGCATAGTTCCTGCAAAATAAAGCATGGCCTTTTTTAACCCAACCAAACCAAACCTTAACAATATGACGGATTTCGGTACTGCCATTACTTGGATTCTTATTGCTTCTTTCTGTTCGTTCTTGAACATAAATATATCGAAGAACTAAATACTGATGAATGTATCTATCAAACAGATTTCTGAAATCTTGTTTAAATGAACATTAGTTGCCATATATTCAACCTCTCATAGTACCTTTATAATACTTGATACAAGAGAAAGTTGATGCAACGCATCAATGTCGCCGGAAATCCATACTGCAGTTATGCATAACACTAACATTATAGTAGTTGAATAAACAGTTATCAACTGAGGGGCATATTGGAACATCAGGGGTGGGGTCAAGTGAAAATGTATCATAACTTGCATTGTTTTGTCAACGAAGTGAATGATAATTGAAAGCCTTTCATTGTTTATGATCAATCTCCATTCCAAAGTAGGTTGACCATACACACAACCAACTAATTATTGATCATAAACAGTAATGGAAATGAGTAATCTTGCCAATCATTAGTCTTAGTATGTATACAGTGCTTTCATTAAGGAATAATTATAAGATATGTGAATTCCACATACACTTTTCAAGATGTTTGTCAGAATATTTGAAATTTATTATTTTTCAATAAAACCACAAAACAGTCAATTTAGGATTTGCATGCAATAGCACGTCTTTTTACCTTCCCTCTATTAAGTCAACAGTGGACCCATTTGCAGCAATCTACTTTAAAACAGTGAGATAAGGGTTAAATCGCTGAAGACATGAGCTTTCTCTTTTTCTCAAGATGATATTAGCTTGGCATCCTAATTATATCATACTTTAACAAATGTTGAAATGTAGTTCAATATTTATAAATTAGACCACCTTCGAAATATAATATCAACTAAACAGTTAAATCTCATTGAAATTGTTGTATAATTTAAACTTAATTTCGAACATAAACTGAGCCCTACAACATGTTAATTTATTTTAATTCTTTCCTTCCTTTTTCATAATGAAAATAACAAACTACTCATATTTTTAAAATTATATTATGATGAGCGCCCTTGTGTCAATGATGCATAACAATATGCAGATCGGAAGCAATATGCCTTTAGGGAATTAAATGACACATTTAAAATTGTCAAGGACGAAATAATTTTGTACGAAAGACCCGATTCTTTCTTATTCGCAGAGGTGTCGTTCTTGAAACTCTCTTTATAGGCAGAGAGTGTTCGTTCAAAGTAATTTTTCTAATATATCTATAGGTGCTACCTATTTACGAAACACGCAAGATAATTATAAACAAAAATTAAAGAACATACTTTGGCCATACCAAAAGGATTTATAAGTAATTGACTAGACAATAATAATGTTAATGTCATGTTTCTTGCATTATCAAAACATATTTGGAATTCGTATTGCTGTCGTCTATTATTACGAACAGAAAATAATAAAGTAAAAACTTTCAGAAAATCAAGGAATACATTTATAATGAACGAGGTTAAAACATGAGGGCCAAGATGATCCTTAATCGATCACCTGCATTATGGTAAAGAAGCAAATAGATCAGCCCTTTTCTGATGCCATCTGGCGACTACCTTTTTCAACCAGTCAATATGACTGGAACAAATTATGTAAGGGTCACATTTCTGCTAAACCCTTTCCCTATTAGAGACAGTTTCTGAGGCCTATGCAACAGACGATTTAGGAAAAGATTGTCACCAAAAGATCAATTGCTCCTTATCAGAAAGTTATCCTTTTGCCACAATGTTTGATAAATAATTATACTTTGAATGAGTGTGGCAATAGCTCATGTATAGGAATTTGGGGTCTTTCATGTTGATACCACTTTTTTTGCGGGAAACGACGTCGCTCCATTGACGTTACGCCAATATGAAGTGTAACGGAAATGACGTCACGTCCTTCTTTGGCTACGATACAGTCAAAATTTAGGTTCGGGCGTAGAATGCTAATGCTGTCGTTTTTTTTTACGAACGGGAAAACATATTTCTTACAGATTTCCATTTAGTTTTAACTTTTCGCGTACAAATGTTTATTCCCACATAACACAGCATTTTAATGATCTTAAATATCTATTTAATCATATCCAAAATGGCGGCCCCCATGGATTTTTCCAGTTTCATTTCAGAAAGCTTCAAAAAAAAATATCCATGGGGGCCGCCATTTTGGATATGTATAAAAGGCAGACGTAAAACACAGATTGAAAATTATTGTCGTCTTTTTAATCATTTTTTTTAAAATCGGTATTTTGGGCAGAAAAACACGGATTGAAAATTATTGTCGTCTTTTTAATCATTTTTTTTAAATCGGTATTTTGGGTATGTATAAAATGAGCGGAAAAACACGGATTAAAAATTATTGTCGTCTTTTTAATAATTTTTTTTTAAATAGATATTTAAGATCATTAAAATGCTGTGTTATGTGGGAATAAACATTTGTACGCGAAAAGTCATTTCCGTTACACTTCATATTGGCGTAACGTCAATGGAGCGACGTCGTTTCCCGCAAAAAAAGTGGTATCAACGTGTAAAATACAGTATTTCATTCTAGCAAATAGGGACTGTTTTGTCTTCGTAAATAAAACAAAAAAACATAAATGCAAGTCAAAATAAAGAAACTGAAAATACCTAAAACATCGGAATATTTATTTCATTTTAGATGTGTCATTACTTAGTGTTTTTAAACAAACACAATTGTAATATGTTCAAGACATCTAAATGTGTTTCTTTCTAATAATAATCCCCCCTCCCATGTGATTTCCGAAAACCTATTAAAAATAGAAGTCGCGGGCTTCTGCCCGGCGACTAATAAATGTTCACATATACTCCTTTAAATGCATGTTGGTGATACCAGCTGAAACCAATATGTACTTTACAAAAGAGGATTTAGATGTCCAATTGTTATATCGATTTATTTGTAGAGCCACTATGCGGTAAATAAGAAATTTTCTATTACAGAAAGATCCGGTGATGAATCGGGCGTGAAAACTACAACTATGGACAGAGATACCGTTTATCTTGAGACAATTGTTATGCCAGGCAGAATTCATTTACAGACAGATGTGTTTAACTAATACAACGTATCTGTTTCCATGTACGACTGGTGATCTTAAAGTAATAGGACGTTCTTGACAACTTTTGTAAAAGTCAATACTTGTTTATGAATATGATTCCGTATGTAGATCTATGTATGCTTAACATTGTGGTGGCTTTATACTTTTTTGCATATGTTACCTATAAAACGTTATCATAGAAGATATATGATGCCGATTCGGGAAACACTGGTGTTATACATGAAAGTACAATTTTAAACTGCTAATGTCACATGTCACACGTGTTTATAAGCCAACTTTACCAAGTACATCCGCGAACAGGCCGATATACAGCCCAAACCCTGTGTTAGCATAGACATAAATATATACCTTCACCAAACTACATTGAATATGTGACAATGAGTTTAATTTGCATTGTAGACAGGGCCATTGTCACACAATCTTATAAATAATTTATCTTGTTCTATCGAACAACACTTTTTAACTTTGGAACATTATTGATATATACACTGAAATCCTCGAGCCAAAAATACAAATGGTTGGTACACAGTTTTGTTGTATGTTGTAGAATATTAAAAAATTACAATATATAATCATATATACATATTTACTTATATTAAATACTTACCATCCTACATAGCAACGTGTTTGTAGTCAATTGTCGTAAATAAATCAATCATGCATTGTTCCTTCTCGTCAAGTGCCATTGTTAAACATTTCGCAACAGCCAATATGTTGTGTTTATTGCCGTCAGAACATAATGTTATTAAATGTTGGAAGACTAGTTCGTTTATCTAAACGGCAGGCCTTGGAACATTAATTCATATCTTTATTTCTTCCAAATTACAAGGGAGAGTTACATGAACATAATAATTATTTATAATGTGTTAATAAGATAAGGTGTAGAGAAAAAAGGATAGAGAGAGAGAGAGAGAGAGAGAGAGAGAGAGAGAGAGAGAGAGAGAGAGAGAGAGAGAGAGAGAGAGAGAGGAGGAGAGAGAGAGAGAGAGAGAGAGAGAGAGAGCGAGAGAGAGAGAGAGAGGGGGGGGGAGAGACATACAGAGAGAGAGAGACAGAGAGAGAGGGAGAGAGAGAGCAGAGATAGAGACAGAGACAGAGAGACAGAGGGAGAGACAGAGAGAGACAGAGGGAGAGAGACAGACAGACAGAGAGACAGACAGACAGACAGACAGACAGAGAAAGAGAGACAGAGAAAGACAGAGAGAGAGAGAGACAGAGAGAGAGAGAGAGAGAGAGAGTGAGAGAGAGTGAAAGAGAGAGAAAGATTGGGGGTAAATGTCAAACTATGAACAAAGTAGGAATGGGGAAAAAAATCCATATTATAATTCAGAACAAAGTAGACTATTTACACATATTGTCATAGCATGTACAGCTGTTCTCAGGCATTGGACAGTATATAAATAACACATTGCTTTGAATTGGACAGTAATATTGTCAGCCTGAGGAAAATACTGTCACCCGAGCCGTTGGCGAGGGTGACAGTATTTCTCCGAAGGATGACAATATTACTGTCCAATTCAAAGCAATTTGTTATTTATTTTATTATACCAAGAAATCAAAAAATAGAATTATTTTATGATCTGTAAAATATTTCATAGCACAAAAGTACAACATAGAGCGCTCTACATGTCTAGTTGTAATAAGTTTCATTAACATAAATCTTCCTACCTACCTAATTTGCATACGGCCGTGAGACAGTAAACATTTTGCATACCGCCGTGAGACAGTACAAAAACTGTCTCATGGTCACGTGGTACATTTGTCTTGACAGTAAAAATTTGCATACGGCCGTAGGACAGTAAAAAATTTGCATACCGCCGTAAGACAGTACAAAAACTGTCTCATGGTCACGTGGTACATTTGTCTTGACAGTAAAAATTTGCATACGGCCGTGAGACAGTAAAACATTTGCATACCGCCGTGAGACAGTACAAAAACTGTCTCATGGTCACGTGGTACATTTGTCTTGACAGTAAAAATAACAACTTTTTGTCAATGGGAGTTTTATATGGACAATGAAATTAAGGTATACTAATATGGAATGTCCATCATCAAATTTAGCCATGAAATATTGACCACATACGATCGATGTAATATAACATCGATGTTATGAAGTCAATATGCCAGACATGTTAAAGTTCTGTAAACTCTGGTATTGGACCTCTGAGTAATATACATAGTTTGATATCATCACTAGATGAGTAGAACTAATTATATACCTCGATACCATATATGTAAATCTAAGCATCCTTTGCTTTGTTTCTAATTTATTGTACAGAGATACAATGTATTAAGCAGTGTAGAACCTCATTATTGTAAAAAGACCCACATTTACTTCAGAGTTTATTAGCATTATAACTGCCCAGAGCAGAAATAATCTTAATGATATTTCTGTAGTGTCGTTTATAATTGTATTTGAATTTACTTATATGCCAAAATATGCTTTCACAGAAAGCAGGATGTATTTTAGCAAATAAGTAAAGGTCTGGATCACTGTTAACTCAAACAAATTTAACTTACTTTTATCAATAATGCATTCCATATTTAATATTTGTAACATGCCAAAGACAATATCAATTCTTGCAATTTTGTCTTTGCCTTGAATTCTTTTTAAGCAAAATCTATGACATTTTACTAGCTGTAGCAATTCTGATAATTTTAAGGAAATAAGTATTTCACACCAAAAAAGTCCCACAGAAAGAACTATGGTGTCATACAGCTTTTTACATGTAAAGGGGTGAAAGCCTTTTTCATTCAGACCAATTATAAATAGAGACATGAATGATCCTCTAATCTTTGAACAGATATCTTTAACAATTTCGGCATTAGACATGCACTTATTGCAAACAACACCTAAATCAGTCTAGTTTAAAGTTTCATGTAAAGTGTGGCATCCGATTGACCATTTTCTATTAGAATTTGAATAATCATGTTTACTTTCGATAACAACAATGACAGAGTATTTCTGTGAATTATACTCGAATAGCCACTTTTTAGAATATAAATGACAAATATTTAATAATCGATCAAGACCTTTTTTTGACAAACTGAGTAGGACATATTATTCAGACTCATCATACAAACTAATTACAGACTTAAGGGTAGCAGTATTAACTCCCATTTTTTCATGCAGTTTATAGAACAGTCCATTTTGCCAAACTTTATCGAATGTTTGTTTAATATCTAAGAAGCAGGCATACAGTTTGCTTTCAGATTATCGTGCATGGCAGACACATTCTTTCAGTAAGAAGGATGTCATTCATTGTACAGCTCACACCCTTTTGAAATCCAAACTGTAAAGGGTTTAAGCTGACATTGATATCTGATTTGACAACATCTAAACGTAAGGCCTCGACGACAGAGTAATAGCTCTATAATTGTTTGGGTCATCCCCTCCTCTTTTTTCCACCTTTAAACAGTGTATCAATAAGACCAAATTTAATTTTTTTATGAATATATCTATTTTTCGATGAAAGAATTATCGGCCGAATCTGGATCGGATCTAAAAAGTATAAATATTACTGGAAAACCCCCACCCCATTGTTTAGCTATTTCCCCCGGATTTCGATACGAGTAATTGTTAAATTTCATAGCTCCCTGATATGCTTGTGTACATCTTTTTCCCAGTCGATTACCGTATAGTGTCCAAAATTGTAAAGAAATAACAGAATTTCAAACAATTATTTGTATTGTACAATAAATTCGAATAAACTCGAAATGTAGATTAGATAGGAAAAGGTAGATGATAGATATAGAAGACAACAGATAGATGGCTGTATTTTATACAATCTATAGTACACATGTATAGATTAATGTTGAATACATACAAGTCCACGTTATCACAGTAATGTATAAATCATCCTAATCAAAAAGAATCAGTATCACAAACCACTGTCACAGAAGGCCAGTCTGTACTGCTTGTCTTGAATTTGTACTTAACACGTTTCACATAGAGTGTATTTATAAACTCTTAGACCTGCATCAGGATATGTTTTCGTCCAGAGTAAGATGTGTTGTATATCATCGTCTTCGTTTAACATGTATAAGCATTACTTCTGTTGTGGTCAACTTGACAAAAGTTCTTCAATATATGATAAATTGTGTAGACTGCGTATGTAGTGTGCTCATTCTCAAAATGACTGCTCCTACAAGTATGACTCTCCAAATATGACTCTCCAAATATGACTCTCCAAAGATGTCTCTCCAAATATGACTCTCTAAATATGACACTCCAAATATGACACTCCAAAGATGACTCTCCAAAGATGACTCTCTAAAGAGTATTATTTTGGTATTATGTCACTTTCAAGTTTACAAACTAGAACCAGATTAAATTCGTCCTTCACTGTATAAATACCAAGGTACGTCTACCCGATTCATCCGACGTTTTCAGCATGATATAACACTGTTGTTGATATATGTTAGTCGGCATTTCCGAAGTACTTAATGCATGGTGTTGCATACTTTTAGAAAAGCGGAGCTTTGTTGCATTCACTTTATGCAAAGACATTTGTACGGATTGGTTCATTCCGCACATGCGTTTACAAAACATGACATTGACTTCTCTGTAAACTAGGAATACTGATAGGCTCCACATTTCTGAATAATAACAAGGAACTGGGAATACCATTGAGTCAAAAAGTATCCACACTGTTTCTGAGTATTGAACATGTTCGAAATATCCTTATATGCTTGTTCTGCTAGCGTTTCTTTTGGCATTGACCAACTGAGTTTCGATGCAAAAATGCACATAAGAACTTACAGCAACTGACCTCTTCAAGTTGTAAAACCCTTTTTCGTAATCGCGTGTCAAGCTGCATCCCCGTGTCATCACAAAAGTACCATATGTCTTGTATTTGCCTATGTAGATTTATATCAGAGACATATAAACACAGTGTTTATACGTCTCTGTTTATACATGTACCTGCAAAGCTTGACACCTAATCCTCGAACATAAGTGCGTATAATACACCAGTTGTATCTTTAAAACATATTCCTCGATTAGTATGTCTTTCTTTATATTTAATCAAATCAGTGATAATCAGTGAGGAGATAACTGATGACTATCGTTGTTAATCCACCAGGAACTTCAACACATGATTGTCATTGTCCATACATAGAACAGAGCAATTAGCCATTATCTTTCGTTTACAATACCTTGATAAGCAAACGATACTTTAAAGACTATTAAGCGCTCCTACAAGATACGCATGTGTCTCAATATTCATAAAACTGCAATATAGGCTTATACGGAGTTTGGTGCAATTAGTTGAAACTTATTTATTTTACATCGATTGCGAAACAAGCTTAACTGGTTATATCAAACACGCTCGATGTCTGCTTCCTGAAGACATAACCTGTACTCGCGCCTTATGCGTGTGAAATCCGAAAGGCATAACCTGCTTATCACAGGATTCGAACCCGGGACATTTAATACGAGAGTCCGACACTCAGCACCTGCAACACTGTCTTCCACACGTTTTGTACAATTTTTGGACTTACAAATAAAATCATTTCACAACAACAGGAAATCAATCAATCATTTGTTTACCACTCGTTATCACCGAATATACACACAATATCACTATTAAGGCTGTGAGGTTTGCTTGTCATGCCCCATACCAGGTAAGTAATATGTGTTTCAGTCTGAATAATTTCGTACACGTATTTTCTTAAAATGAAGTTATCTAAGCTCCTTCTTTTGTTTTTAATGCAATACCAGTTATTACATAAACCTAAGAAAGGCAACATAAGGAACACTTAGACAATGTTTAGTTCTTTAATTGTTGCTCCCTTTTCAATGTGACAGAGAGTAGTACCGAATTGTATATATCAATAAATAAATCTTCACGTTGAGAATGTTCTATATTGTATTGAACTACATATGTACTACAATCGTATGACACATACACAGGTACTAGACTCATTAGGGCATACTCGTAATGTGTGTCTCTACATACAGTAGGTTATGTCGTTTAACAACCTGATAGGTGTAAAACGCCTGTTTCAACAAGTCTTCACCTTCTCATGTTTTTTTCGTTTTCTCACACCAGTACTCCACACAACATACTTTTAAAGCATACTGTTATTATTACTGCCCATTGATGGAAGACGAATGACGCAGTGACAGTTACTTTTGTCAAACGTCGGAAAGAATGTTGGCCGAGCTGGGATTTGAACTTACAACCCCGGGATTGACAGCCCGCTTCCCTAACAAATGAATTACCGGGGCTCGGCCCAGAACTTTTAACAGAACTCAATATATAGCAAGAACAGTTATAATGAGCTTTAGAATTGTATTTTATTATATGCCTGTACATTTTCCGGTGGAAATACATGCAGATTGACATGCGCAAATACACCACGACAGATTAAAATTCCGTATCTACATGCGGTGTAAATACAAGATTGTGACGTCAGACAGTGCGCGGAATACTTTCAGCGAGGTATCCCCAATAAACAATGTATTGAATCTGTATATTTAATAGTTTTTTCGCTCTTCATAGATCGTAGGTATATAATAAAAGGAATATTACGTTGCGGGAGCGATAAATGGGTACGTATTGCACGACTCGTAGCGTGGGAAAATCCATATCTTACTCGACCTTCGGTCTCGTAAGATATGGATTTTTCCACGCTACTTGTCGTGCAATACAAACCCTTTTATCGCTCCCGCAACGTAATATTCCGTATGTATTTATGTTTTGAATAAGCGATTTCTAAATATGACAAGAACAGAGGGGATACATGCACATGTTTTCTCACAAACAAATGAAGGGTTCGATTCTCCGTTTGATAGGTGATTAATACACGTGCACATTTAATTGATTGAGTAAAACATAATTTCGATTAGGTGATCATGTTAGCTTAAACTAACCCGGCACATTGACATAACATCAATTTACGTTAAAATCCAGTCGGATAATGGGATACGATTGGTGGCCGTTTAAATATTCATGGATACATTTATTCCAAATACAAGTTTAAAAGGCCACATGGTGCATGTGAAAAACAAATAGACAAACAATATTTGGCCTACGAATGACTATAACAAGTGGAGATTGTGAACAACATTATGCTAATTATAAAGATTAACAGATTTGTCTTCGTAGAATTTTTTTTCAAATCTTACAAGTTTTTAGAAATCTTTTATTTAATCTGCCAAAAATCCGTTAAGCCTATTTCTATTTCAGTGAGGATATTTAATTACCTTATCTCCGGAAATTCGCGCAATGTTTTTATCCTGGCGAAAAAAGCACGCGAAGTTAATATATCATAGGTGTTAGTATCACAAAAGTACTTCTAACTGTTGCATCTTATGGGGCGATCACACTGGCACGAATGAGCTTCTGTTTGCTTTCCGTATACGAAAGTGGTGTGATTTTTCAAACTTTCCGAATGTCAATCCGAATGTGTTTTATCAAATTTATCACCGAATGCTTTCCGTTTGCTTTCCGAATGTTTTCAATATGGTTTCAGAATGATTTTTAACAGACCGAATGCTTCCCGCATGGTTATTTCGAAATGTTTTCTTTACGTACGATTTCCGTATGCTTTCCGAATGCTAACAGAACAAGGCGAATCGACCTAGAATGGACCTAACTCTTTCCGCATGCATTCTATGTCCATTCGGGGTGTTCTGAAAGCATACGGAACATACTGTTCATTCTAGAAAAAAAATCCATTTGGTGGCGATCACATTGGGCCGAATGCCATTCCGTTTGCTTTCCGAATAGGAATTTGGGTGTTCGGGGAGCGAACGGATCATATTCGGTAAGCATTCAGTGTGTTCTAGGCTGTTCGGCTCCATACAGATGCATACGAAACGGCACTCGGTAGCTCCAACCATTTGTTGTGCTTGTTCAAAATAATTTTCATCGACCATCCGAATCATTCGTATTTGGCGCCAATGTGTATTCGGGAAGCATTATAGGAGCATTTGTCATGTTCTAGGAGCATACGGTATGTACGGAAATCGTTTGGAAAACATGCGTCTAGTTCTTGGTGCATTCAGAATGAAATTTGCTGTATACTTTTCGAACACCCCGAATGGACCTAGAACATGACGAATGCTTTCCGAAGGTTTTCAGTATCCTTTCCGTATTATTTTTCATTTATGCCGTCGAACGTATAACGAATAGCCAGAACCCTTCCAGTATTCTTTTAGAACATTTTCCGAACTGACTTTCAGAATGCACGGTATGTTCCGTATGCTTTCAGAACACCCCGAATCGACATCGAACATGACGATCTCTTTCCGAACGCTTTCAGGAGCCGGTGAAGTATTTCCGAATGCCGGTAAAGTCCGCAAACTTCTTATAAAGCGGAGCTTCCGTCAGTACGATAATATATAATCCAAAATGCTCGAGTGTGTCTCTCCTCCTCGCAATTTCCCGCGTGTTTGAAAAAGGTTCCGTTATATGGGCGGTTCTTAAAGCAATCGGCCTGATGTCACAGTAACCCGAAAACGTTCGGAAAGCGTGCGGAAAAAGTTCGGTCCATTCTAGGTCGATTCGTCGTGTTCTGAAAGCATTCGGAAAGCATTCGTCATGTTCTAGGTACATTCGAGGTGTTTGGAAAGCATACGGAACACAGCACCTCCAAATTTTCGGTCTATTCTAGGTCGATTTGTCGTGTTCTGAAAGCATTCGGAAAGCATTCGTCATGTTCTAGGTCCATTCGGAGTGTTCGGAAAGCATACGGTACACAGCAAATTTTCATTCCGAATGAATCAAGAACTAGACGCATGTTTCCCGAACGTTTTTCGTACACGCCGTATGCTCCTAGAATGCTTCCCGAATACTTCCAGAATACACATGGACACCACATTCGGATGATTCGGAAGGTCGATGAAAATTATTTTGAACATGCATAACAAATTGTTGTAGCTACTGAATGCCGTTCCGTATGCATCCGTCCGGAACCGAACAGCCATTATGCTCCTAGAACACACCAAAGGCTTCACGAATATGATCTGTTCGCTCCCCGAACACCCAAATTCCTTTTCGGAAAGCAAACGGAATGGCATTCGGCCCAGTGTGATCGGGCCATTACCCAACGTATTTATCATGTTTTGTATTGCTTATCACGCTGTATTTATAATACTGTAAAATAATTGATAAAATGAAATATAGCATATTTATCTAAATTTTGTAAACCTAATTTGATATATAATACTTTACATTCATTTTTTAAACTGAATTATCACGGACTAACTTTGTCCCCCTGGTAGGTGTATTTCACGTTGTGCCGGGTTTCAATAAAGCTTTTCGACAACAATATCAGTAAACATCCATAACAAACAGCGTTTATGAACCTACAAACAAACAACTATCAAGTATAATGTTTGTTTGGTACACAGGAAGGGATTACAATTATATATATTCCATTAAACAACATTCATAAAACGCAGTTTCCAAATCGATGGAGAAGAAAAGGGACCAATCAAAGTGTTGTTTTTCCTTACATGGACGTGATTACACGTTCTTATTATAAGAATTACGTTTTTCTATATATATATCTAGCGTTCCATTTGTCTTCAAACCCTTGTGATGGACAAAAAAGGAACATCCAAATAAAACGGTATGTCCAGAGACCTGTTCACACCAACGTGGGTTTAGGCAACATTAAGTAATAATACACCTCCAACAGTATATATTCTACTTTGATTATTCATATTATTTCAGATTGGGAATACCACATATACAGATTAATACAATATCTGGTATAAAGAAAGGGTTAAACAAAGGTACGCACATGATATATTTTTAAGTTAAATGAACAATTTTCACAACGGACTTTCAAACGCCAAATGCCATTCGTCCTTATTCATATGCGTAGTAAGTGGCATTTTACATGTCAGGTAACTCTCAATGTGTAAGGCTTTAATTGATTTTCAGCATTTAACGCCATTTCAAAAGCATTTCAGTTATATCATGACCACGGTACTCACACTATCCATGTACACTATCCATGCAGCCACGGGGAATTCCTCGTGTATCTTAACATGACGGTTGATGCAACTCAGACAAAGGGTCCGTAACAAGACCAGATCTGACAGAAACTGTGTTAATGAAATAAAAAAAACCTTGAAGGTTTTCTCCAGCTCGTCTAGAATATGACCTAAATTATAGTTTAACCTCGGAAGCGTATTGTTTGGTTTCTAATTGAAAACTTAATTTAAGATACCGAGTTTGTGATTTAAATCCTTACAAGTCGCCCCCATCTTATTGACGCCGCGTGGGAGCGCGGCGTCAGTATGGGATAGGTTTTAATTTTGTACCATGGGGTGACGTAATCGAAAAGGGAGAAACCAATGTTATTATTGTTAAAAAAACCTCTGTTGTTTGATTGAAAAAAGCCACCTTTATGAATTAATAAATTGTATTAACTGATTTAAGAAACAACAAGATACAAAATACGTTTGTCTTCTACCGTTATTACAAAACTTTATACACATCTAATTTGTATTTAATAACTTTTCCCCAACTGTCTAGGCTACGCTGTTTTTGATTGTTTGGTTTACGGCCCTGACCCAATTCATCAAAGCTCAGAGAAAAAGTTCACTTTTCCCAAACTTTCTAGGCTACGCGTTTTTAATTGTTTAGTTTACGGGCCCAAAATTCGCCGGATGTTTTTGCCTATTTATAAAAGTGTGTGAAGTTGGCAGAGCATTAGACGTTAGACATTAGACATTCAAAAAATATATGCGAATGTCTAATTAGACGTTAGACATTCGATTAGACATTCGCTAATTTTGATTATCGAATGTCTAATTAGACATTAGACATTCAATTAGACATTCAGAAAAATCGCAAATGTTAAATATCGAATGTCTAATTCGACATTAGACATTCAATTAGACATTCGCAAATTACAAGATCTATAACCCAAATTCGTCGGAGGTCATTGTACATTCAAAAAACGAATGTCTAATTGGTCAGTTAGACATTAGACATTCGATTAGACATTCGCAAATTAAGGGATTTAGGTACCAAATTCGTCGGAGGTCATTGTACATGCAAAAAACGAATGTCTAATTGGTCAGTTAGACATTAGACATTCGATTAGACATTCGCGAATTACGATATTTATGTTCCAAATTCGTCGTAGGTCAACGTACAATCAAAAAACGAATGTCTAATTGGTCAGTTAGACATTAGACATTCGATTAGACATTCGCAAATTAAGAGATTTAGGTACCAAATTCGTCGGAGGTCATTGTACGTGCAACAAATGAATGTCTAATTGGTCAGTTAGACATTAGACATTCGATTAGACATTCGCAAATTACTATACTTAGGTTCCAAATTCGTCAGAGATCATTGTACATTCAAAAAACGAATGTCTAATTGGTCAGTTAGACATTAGACATTCGATTAGACATTCGCAAATTAAGAGATTTAGGTACCAAATTCGTCGGAGGTCATTGTACGTGCAAAAAACGAATGTCTAATTGGTCAATTAGACATTAGACATTCGATTAGACATTCGCAAATTACTATACTTAGGTTCGAAATTCGTCGGAGGTCATTGTACATTAAAAAAACGAATGTCTAATTGGTCAGTTAGACATTAGACATTCGATTAGACATTCGCAAATTACTATACTTAGGTTCCAAATTCGTCAGAGATCATTGTACATTCAAAAAACGAATGTCTAATTGGTCAGTTAGACATTAGACATTCGATTAGACATTCGCAAATTACAAGATCTATAACCCAAATTCGTCGGAGGTCATTGTACATTAAAAAAAAACGAATGTCTAATTGGTCAGTTAGACATTAGACATTCGATTAGACATTCGCAAATTAAGGGATTTAGGTACCAAATTCGTCGGAGGTCATTATACATGCAAAAAACGAATGTCTAATTGATCAGTTAGACATTAGACATTCGATTAGACATTCGCAAATTAAGAGATTTAGGTACCAAATTAATCAGAGATCAATGTACATTAAAAAAACGAATGTCTAATTGGTCAATTAGACATTAGACATTCGATTAGACATTCGCAAATTAAGAGATTTATGTACCAAATTCATCAGAGATCAATGTACATTAAAAAAACGAATGTCTAATTGATCAGTTAGACATTAGACATTCGATTAGACATTCGCAAATTAAGAGGTTTAGGTACGAAATTTGTCTGAGGTCATTGTACACGCAAAAAACGAATGTCTTATTGGTCAAATAACTTGAACATATTGATAACTCGAACATATCGATATCTCGAACATACCGATGACTCGAACACATCGATATCTCGAATACATTGATAAAACGAATGTTTTTAACTTGAACATTTATTGACAAATCGAACATATCGATATCTCGAAACTTTCGATATCTCGAACTTTCCAATATCTCGAACTTTCGATATCTCGAACTTTCCGATATCTCGAAAAAAAAAATTGATATTTTTTTTTATTTTTTTTTATTTTTTTTTTATTTTTTTTTTCTTCTCGATATCTCGAACTTTCCAATAACTTTTCGATATCTTTAATTTAAAAAAAAAATCTCGATATCTCGAACTTTATCGGAAAGTTCGAGATATCGACAAGTACGAGATATCGACAAGTTCGAGATACCGAAAATTTCGAGATATCGGAAAGTTCGAGATATCGAAAAAAATATGAACAAAAAATGGTAAGTTCGAGATATTTTTTTTTTCACGTTATCTCAGAAATTTGCAATATCTTGATTTTTTTTTTTTTTTTTTTTTTTTTCTCGAACATTTCGAGATATCGATTTGAAACCGTGTATTGGTAAAAAATTAAGAAACTTCATGTTGTATGGTAACCTTTTATTATAGGCTATGGTAGCCAGGTGAGCAATATAGGCACATCTTGGCCTTTTTGGTTATGATAAAGGGACATTTGGCCTTCTTGTTCGAAATATTTACATCCTGTCTGTTTTCACACGTTATTTAAATGTACTGAACTACATCTGCTTCCTTTAAGTCATGCTTCAAAATCATGCGCGGCGTCCTTTGATGCTCTGCATCAAAATTCGTCTTGTCTAGACTAATACACATTTCAAAATATGATACTGAAGCTTATCTTTCGGCTTAAATAACAGTAATGAATTAACATATGTCGATATTGTAAAGCGTAATGTAAACGAAACCATTTTCATTAATTGCACATATGTTTGTCATTGTACAATGTAGACGGTATTTTGCAGATGTTGCCTGATCAGACGACAGTTTGACCACTGTATTTCTATGTGAAATGTTTGTAGTTTGAATATTTCAACAAACCTTTCGCGGACGACTGTATATAAGATTGTCTTAATGAAATGAGACTCTGGTTTCACTGACACATAACGCAGCAAACCTAGCAAACATAACCTTACTTATCCGTGAATATCCAATGAACTTTCGGCTAATGCTAAAGCAAAAGCAGTACAATGAGATTTCGGTGGATTTATACATGGCGTAATCAAGTTGTAACAGAACTGAAATACTACACATATATCGTGTAGCTGGTGAATAAAATTAATATATTTAACTTGGCATTCATTAATAATCATTCGTGTGTTTCGTTCTTAACTAGATTGTCGAGACACATATCAAAGACAATCTCCTCTGTGGTATAGTGGTAGAGCGTCCGCCCCGGGTGTGGGAGGTCAATACTTCGATACCAAAGACTTTAACAATGGTACTAATAGCTGCTCTCCTTGACGTTCAGAGTTGCTAGCTTAGCATTACGATTGTCTGGCTGGATTTTTTCAGGATAAATGGACCAGTCGTACTGATACCTTACCCATGAAACGCCTTGATATAACTGAACAATTGTTGAAAGCGACATAAAACACCAAACTGATAAAATAAATCATGTATTAATGTTAAAATATTCATTGCAAATTAATACTAAATTAACAACTGCTCTTCCCCACTGCGCTATCCATGGCATCGATGTTAAAGTCACCTGCGGTAACCTATTTATGTGGTTCAATTAACATCTAAATAACGATTTTACTGCCGACTGGTGTCGAAACAGTCGAAGATAAATAATTAATTAAATTAAAATTTCTGATTTTAAAGATATCATGATAGACAAAATGTTAATTGTATAAACACAGGGGTATTGACATAGCCAAAGTCACGAATCATGACATAAGTAAATCATGATCAGATTAATGCACATAAAATATACCCATGTGGTTATTCTATCAAGTGATGTCGTTGTAACCGATCGAAAAGGAGTTAGACCTAACGTGTTTCTCTTGTAGAAAGGGCTCATAAGAGCCAATTGCTGTAGTAAGCGTATACCGCAGACATCTATAATCTAGATGGAATCAGTCCCTAATGTTTAATAATTTTTGCTACAATATCGGGATTGAATTACTTCAAAACTCTCCGTCTATAGTAGCTCTTTCTATTGAACACCATTTCGGGTTGAGAGACAGTCTTGATAGCTGTGGAGTGTATGTAATGTCAATGACAGTATATGTACCTGTGTGGGTTTTTTTAAAAACTGTTTTACCCTAGATCACAATCCTCCAATATTGAACCGCCAAAAGGTCTTCTAACACAAGAAATGCGTTACCTTATTTGGATTTCAGCTGGAAAATGGATTATATTCGACAGCACTTACGCAATCGAAAGGTTTCCAAGGAACGCTGCTGTTGAACTATCGGAATTACAGAATCGAAAATAAAAAAGTGTATTTCTACGGTGTCAACAGCCGTATGGGTAACGGTTTAACATTATGAACGAGTGAAAGCAGCTTTTATTCCCACTCAAGAACACATACAGATAATTATGTCCGAGAAAATTAAAATATAATGAAAAATTACAAAGTTAATGAAATGATATTAAAGGTAAAGAGGTTAAATACATTTACATTTCAAATATAATAGACAGGGTGGTGTAGAGGTTATGTCTCAGATAAGATCAGGGTTGAATTCCCGATCAAGACATGTCTTTTCTTCTTCTTTTTTAAATATATCATAATTACCTTGCTCTTATTGATGTCTAACAATTTCCTCATATCAGTGGTACAACAGCCCATTGACAACTCTTCAACCTTCTTTTTCAAATTTAAGATTTCATAAAAACCCAAAGCATTGCATTCAATTATTTACCTTTGTTTAGGAAACTGATTTGTTTGCTTGTTTGGTGTCAACACCACCTTCATCCTCGGTACCCAGGCTATTCACAACACATATGATACCCTGGGCAAATTGGCTAGCGGAACTTCGTAGTCATGAATAATTCATGAGGTGAAATCCAGCCGCTTGATTGGTTGCATGCTACAAATTTTACGCGATGTACAGTAATAACAGTGTACGAGGGGTGTTCGGAAAGTATCGGGACAAGTGCCTTAACATTCTTATTCTTTAATAATTGTAGCACAATTCTTTAAACATACATAGCTTTATATACCTTTTATTCATTTTCAAAAGCAAAATTACAAAATTAAAAATAAGACGTTAGTTATATAGAGCTATGTATGTTGAAAGAATTGTGTACACATATTTTAAAAAAAAGAATGTTACGGCACTTGTCCCGAAACTTTCCGAACACCCCTCGTAGTTACGGAGAAATCGAGGTGCACGCTTTACGAAGTTTCGCTAGCCAATTTGCCCAGGGTATCATATATGTTATGAATAGCCTGGGTTCCGAGGATGCACCACCTTTAGCTTTCAGCAATGTCATGACGTGTACAGGGACATTTATCCTGACACAAGCACGTCAGTCGTAATGCTGAACACACTTTCCTGATTGCCACGCCATTACTTTGGTATGACCCGGCCGGGGAATGAATAAGCGACTTAAAGCACCCGCTGTGAACGCTCTATCAACTACATCAGCGATATCCTATTGGAAAATAAACATTTTAAGGTTTTTTTTAGACAGCTGTAATTCTTTATAAAGCCATGACAAACTGAACCCTAAAATCGGATTTTTGTTATATATTTTATGGCATTAATTCAATTTATTTTAAACAAGGTAATGCAAGAATGCCACCACCGTTAACCAGAAAAAGTAGTTTACACAGGTGTGTTTTTTTCTGTTTTGATGGTAGAATTGGCCTCTCTATATACTTTTCATTGTATGCAGAGGCCTTTGTTTGATTTTGATATGACATGTATACGAATGTCTGCTAAATTTTATTGTAAACCAGTAATTGTGCTAAACGGGAATTTCCCAGATAGCCGA
The DNA here is from genome assembly GCA_031761405.1 of Serripes groenlandicus. NCBI lineage: Eukaryota > Metazoa > Mollusca > Bivalvia > Cardiida > Cardiidae > Serripes > Serripes groenlandicus. The sequence continues at coordinate 40,036,963 of JASEVX010000004.1, forward strand.
AGCGTATAATTAACGGTGATTATTGTGTCAAAATCTAGTATATCGATAGACCCCAAATACAATATTGTGCGTTCAGCTCCTATACGATTGAATATATAGATGGACTTAACAAAGTGGTTTATGAGCTTTTGGTAGACTTTTGTCGTCGGTTAATTCATGTCCAAATATAATCCGTACTCTGCAAATAGGCTCTTGCTGTCAGCAGTTTTCGGGCTTAATAAATAACAAATGCACGACTTCCCCCAAGGCCGAAAGTACATACTGATTTATATATTTTAAATACAGTTTTCATTGCTAATCAGAAATACGTTTCAATATTTGTATGACTGACAAAATGAGGAAGGGGCAAGCATTTGAAAACCGAAATTGATCTTAAGTTAATACAAATGTTGAATTTCGAATACATTATCGATAGGCATAACTGGTAAATCGATTGGTCAGTTATGTTTGTTATGTTCAAGAGCGGTGCAGTTATATCATGGTATCTCCGAGATGAATTTAATTTTCGTAATGAAAATATACAGAATGCTATTACAACATGATATACTGCCAGTTAACATTATACCAGGTTGTAATATATGATCATGAAATGAATTATCAGTCTTATCAAAATGTTTGCACCTAAATATTGTTTGTATGTTTTCTTGTTTCTTTTGCCATTTTTGTTATTGTTAAATTTTATATTGGCCAAAGGCGTGTAAATGGTGATTTTGCCGAATTAAATTGAATTGAATTGAATTGGTAGTTCCTGCGTAAATTACTAGTACTACTTGTATAATGTAAACTGAGACTGATGCACCAATCGTAATTCTATCCCCGAAACACTGAGCGGAAATGGTATATTACGTGTAACCAGCTATATTTTGTATTCAATAAGGTTTGGCTACGATCACGTGTTTTGATTCTTCATTATTATACTGTACATCATTTTGTGCATGAAAGCAAATTTGCCATCGAAGCTACACATTTGGATAACATATTGGAAAATGTATAGAGGACTTTATCATGTATAACTATTAAAAAAAACGAAGATTACGAAACAGTGTATAACTACAAATGTGTCCATAGGTCACAAATGTCCCCATTGTTAGATTTTGTCACAATAGCAAGGGTCATTAACATTAGTATAGTTAAATATTGTGCTTACTCCGAATTGATTGTATTTTAGTTATCTAATATTCTTGCATGTTTTATATGCTATATTCTAAGAAATACAAGGGCCATATCTCTGCCTTATTGGGCGAAACAACACACAAAACCCCTGGTGCATAACTTAGCGTGCTAGTGAGTATTCCTTTAAAATAATGTGACTGATTAATATCAGTATTGGAGATATGTGCGACAAATTAATGCAAGCTTTACATGCTACTTTTAAGTTATTTATGGGTTAAAACTTCGCGAACTGGTTGACTTTCCCATTAATATGTGTGACTCTTGTTTAAGTAGTCTTCAGATAAGTACGAGACGAGAACGTATGCTCTGTTGGCTATTTTTAATGTAGTACGAAAGTCGTTACTCCATTATTTGGCAAAACAACAAACTAACTTTTAAACGTCGCATGCCGGTGAACATTCTTGTTAAATTTACCTCTTGCAAATACATTTTAATTATGCGCGATACAAGAATACATGCTCTGTTCTATGATCATAAAAAACACAATTATTGAGAACATTACATTTCAATTTTAAGACTCTGACTCATACATTTTTGGAAACATGTATATGCGTGAAACAAGAGTGCATGCTGTCTTTGCCATTTTACAAGTAATTCAAGGGGCAAAACAACAAACAAATTGACTGTACACAACTTCGAATAAAGGTGAACATTCTTTAAAAGTTATGTGAGTCATGCTTATACATTTATGGAGATATGCGCTACACAGAAATGCATGCTTTGTATGCTTTTTGAAAAAGTAATTCAATGGCTACAACTCTGCACGTATTGGGCCAAATAACAAACAAATCCAAGGTGCATTACTTCAAATGCTGTGTATCATTCTTGTAACGTTTTGTGACTCAGGCTAAAACAATTTTGAGATTTACGCGACACGCGACACAAGAATGTTTGCTCTGTAGTTTGTAGGCTATTGTTACTTTTTTCAAGGGTTAAACTCTGTACGTATTCTGCAAAACAAGATGTTAACCAACTGTATACAACTTCGAATGCTGGTGACAATTCTTGCAACGTTGTTTGACTCAAACAGTGTTGGAGATAAAAATGAATTAAAGCGAAGCCTCTAAAAGTTTCGGGAAGTGCATTCAGTCTCAACGGATTCAATCCCCTACTCAAATAATTGATAAGCTGTTGTGCACTAACGCATTTACTATTTGCTCAATTGATAATGGATAGAGTTGTCAATCCAGGGGTTGAAAGTTCAAGTACAAGCTGAGTCAACTTACTTCCCGAATGTCAAAGACTACTTTTACCAGTGAATACTGAACATACCCTAGAAGCTTTAAAGAGTATAGGTCGTATTATGACCATGAAGTTTGAGTGAATATCATGATAGCCATAATGAATGCATTATTAACATATAACAAATGTATATATATATTTGGATAAATGCATCAACATTTTGAAATAATTTAAAAACATTTCTGCCAACTGATCTTGAAATCAGACAAGCAGTTGCAGAGGAAAAACGTTTAGATTTGTCATTTTACCATTTTTCTGATTCCACATTTCAGCATTGATTTGAACTAATCAATATCCCTTGAACAATTTATGTATAGGGTTAATTAAAGAACGTTTTTGCAAAACTATCTTGACATAAGACAAGCAGTTTAGGAGGAAAATTGTTATTTTACTCCCTTTAAGATACTGCCTGGCAGCATTAATCTTAAACCACTCTGGAAAGGGCAACATAATGGTTTTTTAAGCCAAATTATCTTGAAACAAGACCCCACACTCTGATGCTGCCTGGCAACATTGTTTTTTAATTAATAAATATGACTTGAATAATTGTATGGATGGTCGAATCAGGAAAATTAATGCAACAGTGTTATAACTTTGAAATTATACCAGCAATTTCCTTCTTGTCTCATGCCACATGCGAATACTATTTTTCAACCAATCAATATGATTTGAATATTTTTAACTAGGGTTACATAAGGAACTTTCCTGCCAAATTATATAGAAATACCAGAATACCTAAACATTGTGTCACTTTACTTCTTTTCTCATGGGGTAGTTTCCAAAATTCAACACAGAATTTATTCATTTGAACAATTTGAAAGAGGACACCAAATCAATATTTCTGTGCAGTTCAGTTAAAATTGGTCAATTAGTTTAAAAGCAGCTGTTGTTTAAATAAATGGTTGCTGGTGGATATTGCATGATGGATTGAGGATTATCACAAAAGCTGTGCTCAGATTAATTAAATTGTATGTATTTAGCTACAGTGTCATTTTGTCCCCACTGAGATTTGAACTCAGAACTCCTGGTTAGACCAGGTGTTTTACCAGTTAAAACTATAAGGTCTCAAAATGTAGATAAACACATCTAATATACGATCAAGATTATCCTCAAAGAAAGTCACACATGGTAAATGCCTCATGTTCTTTACCTAAAAATGGAAATCCTAATAAATCAGAGCTTGTGATTGTTTAATTGTAATTTAAAGAAGAGGGCCCATGATGGCCCTAGTTCGCTCACCTTAATTATACAATGTACTGCAATGCAAAACACATCAAGACAATTATTCTGAATGCAACCTTCACAGTGTTAAAAAGATTTTCCGTCATTTGGCCTAGTGATCTTTAATTTATTTACCTGATATGACCCATATTCCAACATGAACTAGATATCATCAAGACAACATTCTGACAAAGTTTCAACTTGCTGAAAGTAAAAATGCGGCCTCCGGAGTTTGAAAAATATTTTCCTTTATTTACCTTGTTTCTGATCCATATCCATATATGATCCATATTCGAACATGACCTAGATATAATTCAGACAAACGTTCTAACAAAATTTCAAGAAAATGCGGCATCCAAAGTGTTAACAAGATATTCCTGCAATTTGGCCTAGTGAACTAGTTGTTTACCAAACATGACCCATGTTCGAAATTGACTTACATATCATCAAGACACACATTCTGATAACGTTTCATCATGCTCAAGTTAGAAATGCAGTATCCAAAGTGTTAACAAGATTTCCCTTCAATTTGGCCTAGTGACCAAGCATGACCCATATTCGAACTTGACCTAGATATCTTTAAGACAAAAATTCTGACAAAATGTCAAACTGTTGAAAAACAAATTGAGGCCTCTAGGGTGTAACAAGATGTTCCTTCAATTTGACCTAGTGACCTACTTTTTGAACCAACATGACCTATGTTCGAAAATTAAGACAAACATTCTGATAAAGTTTCAACATGCTCAAATTGAAAATGTGGCCTCTAGAGTGTTAACAATATTACCCTTCAATTTGGCCTAGTGACCTAGTTTGTTGAGCCGACATGACCCATATTCAAACTTGGCTTAGACATCATTCAGCTCATTATTTTGACTAAATTTCAAGCTGCTGAAGCAAAAATGCGGCCTCTGGAGTGTTAACAAGATTTTCCTTCAATTTGACCTAGTGACCTACGTTTTGACCCGACACATCAACTCATGACCCATGTTCAAACTTGACTTACATATCATCAAGACAAACATTCTGATAAAGTTTCAACAGGCTCAAATTGAACATGTGGCCTCTAGAGTGTTAACATGATGTGATCACAATAGCTCACATTGCACTTCGTGCACAGGTGAGCTAAAAACCTAACAAATGATGTTTTTATAAACATTGAATTGCTTTCTTACAACGCTATAATATTCTAATTACTGTTTAGACTTATACAACCATGCCCCTTATACCATCTCACCTATTTACTATATAAAACATGAGTATAAGAAGTTTTTCAAATGCAATTACAAGTAGAATAAGCCATGTTTTTCAAGGATTGAAATAATTTAATCAACATTTGAAGAGGATAACCAAAGGAACAATTGGGCCAAATTATTTTCAAATCAGGCCAGTATCTTCTAAAAAAGAATGCATTTCCATTGCAAAGAGAATAACCATTAAGGAACATTCATATGAAGGTGGATTGCAATGGACAAAGTGGTTTAAAAGGAGACAATGTTTAACACTTTCCCATTTGTAGATGACTTTTGAAATCCCTGTGGCAAAGAGAGATAACGCTGATAGTGAATATTTTATCCTTTTGCAAAATTGTTATAAACTGGATTCCATAGTTTAGCTTTTATCCAAAGAGATTTTCCATATTTTGGCCTACTTTTTTTAATGTTGTCTGTGGGAAAGGGATAAAGAAAATACAGATGAGGAATGACACTCATTACATCACATGATACAAACCGACAAGACGATGGAAAGAAAGTTCAGGACAAGTGTTAGACACTAGTTTGAAAGAAACAAACAACTAAAGTTTAAACATATTGAGCAATTATTTCAACTCTTATCAATCATTTTACTTTCATTTATAGAAATTTTGCATTGGTTTTGCTTAGATGTTTTCAAAATTGTCTTTTGCATATTTGTTTTATGTAAGAAAGGATTTAGGTTAATATCTTTTATTTAAACTGATATTCCATTCTCATTTGGGGTTAAACCCCTAAACTCCTTCTTCGTCATTAATTCAACTATACTGTGCAGAGACAAAAAACTTTGTAATAAAGAGAACAATAGGTGACTAGGTCAATCTGAATACACTTTGTGGCAACATAATATAAACAATGTTTGTATGCGTGTTAGTAAAAATAACCAGATTCAAGAATGCAAATCTTTTGAGTGGACATGCACAGTACATTTCACTTATTTGAATCCATAAAGTCTTTTCACAATTGAAGGTTATAATTTCATGCCAATCTAGTTTAACTGCCAATTTATCAAAGAATAATTTATTTAAACAGACATCATCAATTAAACGCTTTGAAGCTTTCCCAAATATGACAAATCTGCAATAGACAACTTCGAAAATGTCTACTAAAAAATAAAAGGAACATCTCTATAATTCTATAATATTATTGTAGGAACAATTAGCGACTCAATTACTGAAAAGGGTTCAAAACATCGTGGCAAAAGGAGAAACTGCTTGTTTTGAGCAATTTCTCCTTTTGTCACGATGTTTTCAAAAGTTATCAGCTGCGGATGCATCAAAATGCGTATTTAGATGGGAAAGGGTTAATGATCTGTTCAGAGACTCATATAAAATATATGTATTTACTAAAGTTATTCAAAAATTTAAAAACAAACACACTTACAAACAAGTGAAAACTATAGCATAACATTATTTTCATTTAACTCTTTCTGTGCCAAAGGCAATTTCTAAGTATGTTCAAACAATGCAGATTCAGTTAAAGACAGCTAATAGCTGTCTGACTTGATTCTGCATTATTCGTCTGAATATTTTAACAAATATCCTGTCAGTGAGCAGAAACTGTCAATTTAGACTGCTGACTGCTCTGTTTATTATAGTGAATTTGATTATACATCAAAGGAACCATCATTCATTTATTTACACCTATATACACTATTAATTAAAAAGGAAATCAAAAGGATGCTTTACCATGATGACACTATGCACAAACAAAACAGGTAAGAATGCTCTTACCTAATCAACATAAGGCCTATCACTAAAACAAACTGATGTGTTTCACATATCACCTGTTTAGGAACACTAGTTACCTTGATGGAAGAGATCAATAAGTATTTTCCGGAATACGTGTCCTTTACTGTTTGTAGATACAGTAAACAGACAAAGAAAAAGACATGTGCTTGTTGACATGACACTGTGTAAAGCCAGCCTAAACATGGTATAATTGGATACCTGTTTATTGTCTATGCTTGCTATACAAGTTTATCCGCCCCCCTTTTTGTATTAAAATTGTTGCTGGTATTTGGTAAACACAAAGCATTAGATATTTTCTTCTTAGTTTCCTCCATTTCGAGGCGATATTAATGTTTTTAACCATATCCCTTTAGAAGTGAGATTTTCATAGAGATTGCCTGAATATTTCCCGACATTTTGACAGTCACCCATGACACCTTGACACATTGCTTTGTCTGTTTAATTAATATGGCATATTGATCATATCTACGATTGAAAATAATGAAAATATGGCAGATTAAGCATGAAATCACTGAGATGTATTTTCTGTTTCCTGGATATTGCTAATGGCTAGGTCGTATTGACACACACTGGTCGCCAGACAAAAAAGGTGACCACTATATAGTCTTGAGCACTTTATGCTCAGGTGAACTAAAATCCAATAAAAGCACTCGGAAGTAAGATCTTAAACATTTAGCAGACAGTTTGAAAAATGATATCACATGTGGGTTATGACCTGCCTAAAAAAAGCAAAAACTTGTACTACTCAATAATAGACACCATGCAGTAAGAGGGATTATCACCACAGCCATGTTAAATAGCGCAATGCCAAATAACATAACAAAGATAACAACCCTGATCTCCTTGACCTGTCCTTGAAAAATCCATAATCAACCATTTCAAATATTGACGACATTTTTGATACCAGAACATTATGTACAACTGTAAACGTTTTAAATCAAAGCCACACTATACATGTATGTATAACGGAACTTTAAACTAACATACATCTGACGAGACACCTGTACAGATTAAAGATAATTTGCCACACATTGATCACCATCAGCCATTTTGAATGAATGTTATAATAGTTTATTTCATATTGCCAGACGCATCTTAATTCTGATCAGGGGCTGCACTCCAAACCCATGCAATTTCAATCTTAAAAAAACAAGTCTATTTGCAAACATAATACAATTTGTTTAGATCTTCTTAACAATTCACATGCACATTCCAGCTCGTAAAGAAAACATAATTCCAGGGGACTTGCATCTATAGATTTTTGCCATAGATTTAACATGTATCTGAATGAACCTGTATAGAATGAAGATAATTTGCCACACATGGGTCAACATCTGCCCTTTCGAATGAATGTTAGAGTTTATTTGATATTGCCAGACAAATTTAAAATCTGTGCACCAAAAACCCTGCAATTTCAATCTAAAAAAACAAGTTTAGTTGCACACATAATAACAATTGTTTAGATTTTCTTACAAACTTACATGCGAGTTTCAGCTCACAAAAAAAACATGAATTCATGGGACTGGCATCTATAGATCTTTTTCATAGGTTTATCATCTGAATAAAGCTGTACAGAATGAAGATAATTTGCCACAGTGACACATGGGTCAAACGACTAATTTAAAATCTGATCAGGGGCTGTGCCCCCAAATCCCTGCAATTTCAATCTGAAAACCCAAGTTTAGATGCACACATGATACAAATTGTTTAGAAACTTACATACACATTCCAGCTCGCAAAAACATGATTTCAGGTGACATGCATCTATAGATCTTTGCCATAGATTTAACATCTACATTTTAAAATAAACCTATACAGAATGAAGATAGTTTGCCACATATTGGTCAACATCAGTCCTTTTGAATGAATGTTAGAATAGTTTATTTCATATTGCCAAACGCATCTAACTTTTGATCATCATCAGGGGCTACGCCCATGAACCCCTGCAAGTTCAATCTGAAAGAACAAGTTTAGTTGCATACATAGAAAAAAAAACATTGTTTACATCTTATTAGAAACCAGCATGTACATTCCAGCATGCAAAATCCTTGATTGCATTGACTGTGTAGTGTAAATGTACTTACATAATATGTTCAAACTTTAACCTATATGAATCCATAAAATGTTGTTGTAATTAAAGGTAGTAACAGAGTTTAGTAAATTCTGATTGAGAGGAAATATTTTTCACCAGTGTGCCTATTACACAGTGGACGGTAGAACGTCGGCCTCGGGTGCGGATAGTCCCACATAGAAAGAAGTTGCATATGCTCATTTGGTTATTATCCTGCATATGCACAATAAACCGAAAGTCTAAATTATTTGGACTAGGGTGCGGGAGGTCGCAGGTCCGATCCGCGGTCGGGTCATGCCAAATACTTAAAAATTGGTAGTAATGGCTGCCCGTCTTGATGCTCAGGGTTGCGGGGTTAGCATTACGACTGACTGGCTGGTGTCAGGATAAACGGACCAGTAGTACTGGTAACTTACACAGTACATGCCGTCATATAAAATAAAAATTGTTGAAAGCGGTTGAAAGAGGTGTAAAACATTTAACAAGATGACCATGATGGTCCTATATCGCTCATCTGATTTAATCAAACTTAACAAGTTTTCAGTGACCCCCGGGGAGGGGCCATTTTTGACCCCAGGGCTATAATTTGAACAGTCTTGGTAGAGGTCCACTAGATGATGATACATACCAAATATCTTTTAGACAAGAAGATTTTTAAAGTGTTTTCCCTATCTATGTAAAACAAGTGACCCCCGGAGATGGGTAATTTTTTATCCCACGGCTAAAATTGGAACATAGTTGGTAGAGGTCCACTAGATAATGCTACATACCAAATATCAAAGGCCAGGGCCCTCTACTTTTTTAAAGTTTTTCCCCTAAATGAGTCTATGTTAAACAAGGAACCCCCGGGATGGGGTCATTTTTGAACCCATGGCTATAATTTGAACAATCTTGGTAGAGGTCCACTAGATGATGCTACATACAAAATATCAAAGGTTGGGCCCTCTTCTTTTAGACAAGAAGATTTTTAAAAGTCTATGGAGAACAAGTGACCCCCGGGGAGGGTTCATATTTTACCCAAGGGTTATACAATCTTGGTAGAGGTCCACAATGATGATACATACCAGATATCAAAGGCCATAGCCTTCTACTTTTCGACAAGAAGATATTTAAAGCTTTTTCCGTATATGAGTCTATGAAAAACAAGTGACTCCCGGAGTGGGGTCATTTTAACCCAAGGGCTATAATTTGAACAAGCTTGGTTGAGGTCCACTAGATGATGCTACATACCAAATATCTTTTAGACAAGAAGATGTTTAAAGTGTTTCCCCTATATGAGTCTATGTTAAACAAGTGACCCCGGGGAGGGGTCATTTTTGACCCAAGGGCTATAATTTGAACAATCTTGGTAGAAGTCTACTAGATGATGCTACATACCAAATATCAAAGGCCTTGGGCCTCTACTTTTAGACAAAAAGATATTTTAAGTTCTTTCTCTATATGAGTCTATGTAAAACAATAGACCCCAGGGGAGGGGTCATTTTGACCCCAGGGCTAAAGTTTGAACAATCTTGGTAAAGGTTCACTAGATGATGCTACATACCCAATATCAAAGGCCTGGGCCCTCTACTTTTAGACAAGAAGATTTTTAAAGTTTTTCCCCTATATGAGTCTATGTTAAACAAGTGACCCCCGGGGAGGGGTCATTTTTGACCCCAGGGCTATAATTTGAACAATCTTGGTAGAGGTTCACTAGATGATACTATATACCAAATATCAAAGGCATGGGCCTTCTACTTTCAGACAAGAAGATTTTTTTGTTTAATTTCCACTTTTTTGTTTCCATGGCAGTCAAAGTTCTGCATGGAATAGCATTTTTTGAACAAATTTGAAAGAGATCCACCCAAGGAATATTCCTGTAAAATTATTTTGAATTTGGTTAATTGGTGTAGGAGGAGAGGTCGTTTGTAGGAAAATGTGAACGTACGGACAACGACGACGACGATGACGACGACGACGGTCGACGGACGGTGAGCGATCACAAAAGCTCACCCTGCACTTCGTGCATTGGTGAGCTAAAAACACACCAAACAATGACACAGTTGAGAGAAATACCCAGTAGTAGACAATGCCATAAAGCCAAAGTGTAACCGTTCGGTGTCAGGGCGAGGAACTAAGAAAACCCGATGACAGGAAGTAGTTTATTATCGTAAAAAGCTGAAATAAAGAAAACCGTAACATTTACTACATGTCTTAATGACTGTTCATTGGTTCAAACCAGTATAAATGGGCAGCTTGGATAGGGATTTGTCTTTGCTACGGATCTGCCAAGGTTCATTAGATTCTACACATTCACACCGATGAACCCACCAATTGATCACTTATGATTAATAAGCTGATCCATCGGTCCCTAGATTCACCGAAATCGACCTCACAGTATCGACTTCACATTCACCGAAATCGGCATATAGTATTATGATGTGTGAAAACAATAAAGTAGTATTAGTATACCTTAATTGTTTTGTTATCATTACAATGTAAAAAAAATATGTTTTTAACGAAATCGACTTCTCACTGTCAGAAATCAACCGGGGCCTAGCACCTAACGTTAACGTCCTATGCGATTTGAAACTCTGTGAAAGTTACTTGATTACTTTGATTACTTTGTTATTATTTAATTATTTTGTAGATTTTGACTTCATAATGAAACAAATATTGTTTGAACATCGCTGTATCAATAAACTAACAACGAGATGTCAGTAATCCAATTCTCGGTAATTTCATTATCGAATACATACCTATTTGTATATCATCACAATGCATAAAGGTGTGAACGATTGCATCCGTTTATGGTATCCGCTAAAAGGTAAGGTGAAGAGGGGAATATAAAACAAACACATAACATTGGTTTTAAACAACTTTATTTTCGATATGTGGACAATTTCTAGAAATTTCTTTCGAGATATATGGATGGCTCTTAAAAGTGGCGTTTGTATGGTTTCCGCTAATCTATGCTAATATTTGCATAGAATACGTCGTATGCGAGTGTGGTATTTATTCATACCACTATTTCTCTGTTTGGATACATCCGTGCTTAAATGAACCATATCAGAACAATAATGATGTGCCAAAAAAATGTCCTTAAATTTCGCAAACTTTTCTTTAAATCTTTGTTCGAGTAATTTATTTACTTTTTTCCTTTGCTTTTCAAAACATTCTTTTGTCAAACCAGGGCATTTGGAGAAATCTCCTCTAGCCAAAATGTGCCAAACATACACGTCATGAATTCCTTGCTGTTCATTTTGATGAACATTTCAGCCATTCTCTCTCCATTCCGTCAACTGGCATGCATTCCTCATCATTAAAGAAGGTCTTTAATTAACGGACATTTATTACACTTTTGTTAAAATAATTCGCAATTATCAATCATTTAATTGTGTTTTAATCCAAAGTAATTGCAAAATTAAAATAATCTTTATATCAGAAACGCCGAACGTTAAGTGTCATACCTTACTCATCATTACATATGCTCTGTGAAGCACCGATATTTTTCTCACTTTTGTTAAAAACTTAAGAACTGGCCGTATTGAGTCTTATTGCATATTTTAATTGCTTTAAAAACATCTTTATAAACATATCACCAAAAAAATATAAGTTTAGTTGCACACATAATAACAATTGTTTAGATTTTCTTACTAAGTTACATGCACATCTCTGCTCTCAAAAAAACATGATTTCAGGGGACTCTTCGTCATAGATTTAACATCTGAATAAAGCTGTACAGAATGAAGATATTTTGACACAGTGACACATGGGTCAACATCAGCCCTTTGTAATGAATGTTAGAATAGTTTCTTTTCATTGCCAGACTAATTTAAAATCTGATCAGGGGCTGTGTCCCCAAACTCCTGCAATTTGAATCTGAAAACCCAAGTTTAATTGTACACATAATATATATTGTTTAGATCCTCTTAGAAACTTACATACACATTCTTTCATTATGCACTTCACATAAGTGCCTTATATTTCTAAGTAAATTGAATTGTCTTGTATTTCTACGTAAACTCAAGTTTCTTTTATTTCTAAGTAAAGTGAAGTGCCTTGTATTTCTAAGTAAAGTGAAGTGCCTTATATTTCTAAGTAAAGTGAAGTGCCTTATATTTCTAAGTAAAGTGAAGTGCCTCGTATATGTAAATAAAGTGGAAGTGCCTTGTATATCTAAGTTAAGTGATGTGCCGTATACATGTATTTCTAAGTAAACTGATTGCTTATGTTTGCATCAGTTCGGCTAACATCAATGATTTGCTATTACAAATGCATAAACTTGTCAGGACACCGACTGTATAATTCGGACAGCCTTTGGGTATCTCACAATTAAACATCAGCACAGCACACGGTATTAATGATGCCAATATGTTAAGGTATAATGTATAAATGCAACTCTAATTGCCTCAATGACAGTTCTTGAAACCCTGGTCCGTTGGCTTTGGTTCCCCCATCTGATAAAGGATGCTTCTAAAGAAAACCAGTGGCTTTTAGATGTTCAATTGTATTAACTTTACAAAAGGTAACATTCTGAATAATGTAATATATTGATTGGTAAACAGATTTTAACTTAGCACTTAGCAGCCAGTCATAAATAATCATGTCATTTAGATTTTCGGGACAATGATCAAATTCAATTGCAAATTCAAAACTGGCTGCTAGACACATATATCGCAATAAGCTTTGTACTTAGAGCATATCAAATACTGATTTAACGGTTTCGAATCTCGGATAAGGAAGGTCTTATTTGTTCAATATCAGCTTTTAATATTAAATATCCTACATGTATTAATGTTTTCGAAGTGATTTTTTTTGTTTTTTTCGGATGAATATTTTTAACTAGTGTATGTATTTTATGTTTCTGAATACAATTGATTAAATAAATAAGTCGTGCCTATGTACCAAACAGTCAGTGTAAGTATTCTGCACGTTAAAGTATATTTTATGTTGAACAAAATAAAAGGGGACAATCTAATGGTTTAGTAAATTATGTTTTCTGACCCAAACATGGTATGTAGTAATGTAACCTAGCATAAGAATCGCACTCACAAAGTGTTAACTCTTGACATGTTGCTCTCCCACTACATGTTAACACTTGATTTATCTTTGACCATTAAACCCCCTTTTCTGTATATGCTGACACCTATATCCTGACTGAAACATTGACGTGTAGGCGTAATAATTTTGAATAGTTAACCTACTTGAATAATCACTAAGTGAGTTAGGCAACATTTTTTCTTGTCGAGACTCTTATACCGGTGGATAAATAATGTGTTAACGTCGTGATGCGAACTGTTTATCATAGTTTTCGCTCTAGAGGAGAATTTTATCCATTAAGCCGATTGCAAATAAGGTCTTGTATGTTGATAGTGGCGGCTTTTTCTGGATAAAATCATCCATTTACAAAGCAACTCTTACCAATATTTCTATTATCAGCTAGCCTAATTGCTTAAAAAGACGATAGTGACCTCTCAATAGCCGGTGCATTTGAAAGAAATATTTATGATGAGCTGTTTCCTTTCTTTTTACAAGGAAACATTTACACTCAAAGTTCAGAGTCTAAAATAGCGCGACACGAGAAAGGAATGCACCTGACTACATATTGCCTCATTGTCTTTGATATATAGGAGTAAGTTCACATTGGGCAATATATTTGTACATAGCAGACGTTAAATGTCGAATACCAAAAACAGTATCAGATTCTGTTACAATTAAATCGGACTGCCTGCCCTTTCCGTCTGTACTGTAATTCAGGAGCAATGGTTATATCCTTATTACTACGATTGTACAATTGTTATATCACCACAAGTTTAGCGTTCGTTTTGAAGATAAATAATTTGTCATTGAAGAATGTATTAAGAAACAAGTGAGCCAGTCCACGATAACATCTGTATTAGTGTCATAATGTATGGGAATTTCCTATTTTATCACGTCACCTCTTTCGTCAATGTCGTTTTGGCGTAAACATTTTGTTTTTGTATTAAATTCCCAAAATTTCGATAGTTTTTAAGGGATACAAAGGTTGGATTTCAATCGTAATGGATTCTGAATTGGAGGTTAGATCACTTATGTATTTTTTTTTACAAACATAATTAAAGAACATGACTTATATCGACGAAAACATTGAACAAAAAACAATGAATGCCATTGAAAATATGATGGTCTGTTTTAAACAAATTTATACAATGTCCTCATTATATTTATAGTTTTTAGGACATATGTAACGTAATTTAATAAAATACATTTAGATACAGATACTAGATATATATTTATTGTGAATCTCCTTAAGATATAATACATGTATATAGGATTTCAATGTTCGAGCAGATTAAACCATTTCAATGCTCAAAATATAGATATTGCATGGTTCATAAAATGTGTCTTAACAATGTTTTATGTATGAGAAACGTGTGTGTGGCACAAAGGAACGAACTCATAGTGTCCCAGGCATGTTCGTGCTATTAAACGAGTTATAAGTACGATTAATAAGGCCAATACAAAGGCGAAATATCTTAGTTGGTGGAGGTTCCCGTCCGCCTTCAGGGAAAACAATTAGCTCGGTTCCGTCCATGGACAACCTTTTTTAATCTTATTCATTGAGTAGTTTTCTGATAAACTGTAATTGGTCCAGTTAATTAGAGATATTAGTCATTTCATAAAACTATATTACACAAATGGATGAATGGATGAATAGACACATGTGTCCCTTAAGACAAGTTTCGAAACATCATGGGAAAAGGAGAATCCCATAATCATAGTTGTTTTTCCATGTTATTTTCTCTCGCGTCTGTTTATTGAAGAACAATTTAATTGATTCAAACTGACTGTGTATTTTTCTTGCTGTTTAAGGCAAAAACCAAAACAAAATGCTATCGTAGAACTAAAGGATGTCTGTTTATTTCGATAAATTATTACCATTTATCAGATGTTATCGAGTGAGCTTCTCTAAAGAAAATATGTTTGATGAAGCTCCCTCAATGAAATAACTTGTGATCGAGTGATTGATTGATTTAAGTTAAACTCCGATTTCAACAGTGTTTCAGTTAAATCAAGGCGGAAAGTTCATGAAACGTGTGTTTTTTGTCTTTCTCACACCTGTACACCAAACAAAAGTCTGTTCAGGTTATTGGTTACTTTCCCTCATTTACGTTGTAGCCCGATAAAAGATGACTTATGACCCTGTGGCTCTTAATTTGATCACAAGGCTTGTTCTAAAATTTGATAAAGTTTCCTTATAATTGGCCCCCACATTACCCAGGTTTCGTACCTGACTGGGATTAGATGAAGATGATTTACATGAAGAATGGATAAAATGCGGCCACTAGTGTGTTCACATGTTTTTGTTCTAAAACAATTCTAGTGACATAGTTTTTAATGTTATATGATCCAGTATCGAGCATGATTTGGGATTAATATGGCGTATACTATGTTGACAAGGTTTTTCTAAAAGTTATCCTAGTGACGAAGCTTTTGAAACAATGTAACCCAGTTTTGAACCTGACGGGGCATTTTCTGGAGATGAATATATAATAAGACTACTAAAGTGTTCATAACGGTTTTCTTAAGTTTTACTTAATGCCCTAGTTTTCCCCCACGTGATCGATTTTAGAGATGGACCGATTTTTGATACAGATCAGAGCTTTCATCCAAATTGAATGTTCAATATGCCTTAATAGATTATTAAAAAGGAGATTGTGATATAAACGATGCTATACTGTACAATCATAAAAGTTCAAAGAGACATACCTCTGGTGGTTAGAGGCAATCTGAGTGAAACTTGCCGTCTGACTTTTTCCTATGGTGATTAACATTTCCATTATAGTTTTCATGAAGGCCATCAACCCGTAGATTCAATTTTCAAAGTGACCTGTAAATTGTTCACAAGATAACTAAGAAAAACCAAAACATACAGTACATATACAATATAAGTTAAAGGGGACATAGCTCAGGTTTGTTTGAGGCAAACCATTTCAATTATAATCATCCAACAATGATTAAAGCGTTCAAAACTGTTATCCTAAATGTTATTTATATCTATATCCAATGTTGCCATTGCTCTTCGGTCAAATATAATTACGTATATGAGTGTTAAATGTAAAACAGGAGTTTGGACATTTGAATTTGATTGTATTAAAGTGGTATTTTAACCTCACGGAACGAAAATTGAAATGAAGAAAGACCACTCACCTGGTTTGAATCATATCTCTGATCATGTTGTCGGATTACTGACAACAATATTTGAATTATATCTGTTTAAAACAGAAAATGACATTTTGTTAGTTCTCCAAAATATTTTCTAATTATTTGTTAAACAATTTCATGCAAATGCACATTTGCAACAGGAAAAATATTAAGTGACATACAGAGAATATTGTTAGTTGCGTTGCTTAGCATTCTAAGGGGATCAGACTGTTTCAATATCATTTGATTATTATATTTAAATTGACCAAACCTGACTTTTCTTAGCACCCTTATCGGTGAAAAAGTTGTAGAGCGCCCGCGCGGGTTCGATTCCCGGCCGGGTTATACCAATATACTTAACAAAATATTGCATTTCCCTCCTTGGGAACCTAGGAAACTCTTTTATATAACTGCAAATAATTGGAATATTTAAGCAGCTTCAGCCGTATAAATGATATGTTTGCCGTTCAGCAACGGCTAGTTCATAACATTAAGCTATGTTGACATTTGTCTTCATAGTGGCTTTCAGTATCTTTGGAAAGCATTTGTGTGAATTATATTTGTTTTCAAACACTATGTACATTAAACTTAAATTTACGATGAAGTGAAAGCTGCATATCGCGCTAAATGTCTTTGTGATGTTATCGGCAAACAGTGGGTGAAGATTCTTCTTCAATGTTATGAGGCATTGGCAATATTGCAAGATGTCGATGATTCTTTGCCCCGAATCGCTTCAAGCCAAACGAATAAAACAAATATTCCTGCTGTAACCAGCAAACGGTACTTGCACTTTAAGTTCACATTCTAATCATAGATCAACTTTCAATATCTGAACAGGGAGACAGGATATGTAACACTAGTGAAGAGGCTAACAGTTGAGTACCTCCTCTCAGCATAAATAAGCCATTCATTGCACAGATATTAACAGAAAACAAGGCCGAGTGTAAATACTTATGCTGTTGTCGACATACTTTGCAAGGTAATGCGCATCTAAACCTGTACTAGACTTTCACAGCTATTCTAGCCATGCTTTCTTGGCCTTTAAGATAATCATATGTGCTAAAACAAACTAAATATTCACTTTTTTTTAAAGAAAACAATCAGGTCCATCATGAACTAAGTTCTTCTAGATAGATTTTAAATACTAAATTATTACTTTTAAAAAGTCAATGTTAATTATTTGTAGTTGATGTTTAAAGGCTCTTTAGAAATAAAGTAATAGTTTAAGCATTGTGGAATAATAAAACAGTTTTTCATGTTTATGATTTTAAAAGACAGTTTATATAAAAAGATGAAAGAAATGTCGAGTAATTTACATGTACGGGTAAATATGATAAGTTATGGACAGTTCAGTATTCATCGTTGATAATGCGATATTGTTACTACAGTAACGTCATCAACGTAATCCCGACCAAATTTCCAGTATTTCTAAATACAAATGTTTTCGATTGCTTACGTCAAATATCAGTAATTTCAAAAGGCAAATCTACCAAACGACAGGACTATTATGACGTTATTTTGGTTTCTGACGTCAAAAATATAATCATCCGGTATGTTTTATTAAAACAGTTGAAAACAGGCATGAAGAACAGTTGAATACAATTGCCAAGACAAAAACATAGCCATGTTTAAAAAAGTATATTGTAAATCTGCAGAGGAAAACTATCATTCCACAAGTGATGTATAGGATGATAACGAAGCGCATTGGTCATCCGAAATGTATAAAGTCATCACACGTCACCGCCGTATGAGAGCTGCTGAATAAAAAGCTTACCTCAGCAGTTCAGGTGTTTTATATACAACAAACAGACAGAATCGTTTTGACGCTGTTTTCAAGACATGTCTAACTCTTGGGACGGTATGTCGTGAGTGATGTTAAGATTTCTAAACAAAGTCCCAGCAATATATATGCCATAATGTAGAAATAAAAGCCCTTTCGGCAAAATTTGTTGAATACCCCTCATATAAATGTATTCGCACCGTATAAATGCTATTTTATTATGTTATCATTATGTCCGCCTTTCATAAAACAGCATTTCGGAGTGGCTTTGCACTTTTATATAGTTTATAAGATGTAAATAAAGAGTATTACTATGCTAACTACATTTAGTGACATACCGCTGTGAATTACTCCTGACTAGGCAGTTTGTTTATACGGTATAGTGTTGTTTTTGAAAACATTATTGGAACGGAGAACCCTTTCCACCAATCATTCAGTTGTTATAAGATCACCTGAGCCCCCTTTTCGCTTCAAATAACCTTTTCTCCTAAACCACTGGAGACGTTGATAAAATAATTAGTGACCACAAAGCAACCTTAGTAATTATGAATTGTAGCTACAATCCAAAGGCTTGCGTTAAACAACGGGTAGGGTATTACTATTGCATTGACTACTTTTCGTCGAAACATATGATATCGTTAAAATGAACTTGAAAATTGGGATTGATTTCATAGATATACACACTATTAATGAAACCTGATATCACTTGACAAAAACTCTACTACAACTTTACCCTCAAGAGACATTACAATTCGAAGAAACGACATACATCGGTTGGGCTTATAGTCCCGAAACTTAAGTAGGCATTGTGACAGACACAAACCATTGCTATGAAATACGGAATACCTACTGAATGGCAAAATAATCACATACTGTAGTAGTCTCGAGAATCCCGTTTGTAAAAAACCCATTAGTACTACAATTATCTTCGAAACCAAAGCAATAACAATAATAATTCTCATTCTATATATCTATTCTAAAATACAGACGACTACCATGAACCTTTGTTACAGTCTGTTGAAGAACATGATTGATATTTAAACGAAGACTTTGCTTCAACGTCTACTGTAGATTGTTCTAATGTATCTATAAATACTTGTATGCAAAAAACATAACTGTATATATCGCATATTGAAGTTATTTCGTTCATTCGGTTTTGACCGCACATGTCACAAATTACCGCGAGCTAGTAAACACAGTATTTCAAAATCAACGTTGGTAATTATCGCCCAATATCAATATTAAGCTGTATTGGAAAACTTATGGAAATATGCTTTAGTACACATCTATACACTTTCATTGATCTTAATCGTTTGCTTTACAACAACAAATCTGTCTTTTTACGGCCGTTCATCAATAATATCTAAACATTAATCATTTAATAGCCTTCTCTATACATACACAAGCAATAGCATCTCGAGATGACCTTTCACAATTATGGAGAATGGAAGGAACATGTCCATCAAATAGATGAATTTGCATAAAACATTTGGTAATGATTATAACATTACCAATATGGAGTTTGCATCTATAATTTGGGATAATTTTGATGCTACAGAAAACTAATCACTTGAAACTACACTTAGTAACTTAATGCAATAGATTGGTTTATCTTATTCGACAGGATAAAATACCAAACACTTGTTTTAATATATGAAATTTAAAACGGTCTTACTCATTTAACATTTAACCATCAACTGTCCGCCATCGAACCATTTACCCATTACGTAAAGCGCTTGATATTTACATTGTACTGAGCTATTTGTAAATTCATTCATTCCATCAGCTGTTTCATTATGGATTTGAAGAGTTGACCTTCTTTTTCACTTTTTAAATCACGACTTTTGCAAGTTTTCCCAATTTTCATCTGCATCAAATTATTGTCTCATACGCGAATGTTGATACTCTGTAATTCAAAACAGGCTTCATAACAACTGCACTTATCTTAATTATCTTTTTTATTCCAACCATTTTATAGGGAACCAAGAATAAAATTATTTGGAAACTTCATAAATATCACCACATAAATTTACTATTCATTGGATCCAATGTCATAAAGTATGAGGAAATTGTATTTCTAACTGCGCTTATTACAGAATAAAATAGGGTTAACTTTTTTTCGACTTGTCAAAACACAGTCATAAAACACGCTATCCAATTATCAAAATCCCTGTTGACATCTTTCTCAGTATTTCTTTTTTTCTGTATATTTAGTTTTAAACAATAGCATTATACATGTTTGAATGTTTATTTATTTCATAAAAAGCCTAAAACCATTTATGTATTCATATAAAATCAGTTAGAGGTCTGGTTCTGATCAGATATATGCATCTAATTCTAGGCGGTTATCGTATTTATGTGGAATTAAGTGTGACAAAATCATGACAATTATAAACAATTTTTAAGACAGTTTTGTCTTATTGTACACGCACCATTGTCAACGCTAATACTCCGAGGACAGTGCGTAAACGATACTGACGTTTTGTTTTTGTTTTTATTGAAAGGTACATGTACGTTTGAACATCACATCGTTGCCTAACTGAAACTTGATATTCCAAAAACCGCAACTTATCAAATCAGCTACTAGAAATGTGTAGTTCAAACTGAAGACATACTATTTAATGAATAGTAAGATGTGCAATAGGAATAGCCATATCTAAGCTGAAAGAACTTTGTCTTTAAAGCAATAACAAAGTTTGTTACATGAAGAGCACTCGGCAATGTGCTTGCCGAATTAACCAATCTCTAACGCACGCTCGTGTGTTCTTTTTGTTAAGAAACTCTGAAAAAAGCAAGTATTCTGGCAATGATGCGTGTTTCATTTACTACAATATGGTCATAAATTCAAGCTTATGACATTAATAACATTGTTAATTCATGGGCCCTATACAAAGGGCGCTAAGCTGCCTGTTCACCTCATATTTAACGAATATTTAGCAGGAGTTCAATTCCAGTAAAGTGTTGCATCACGTGTGTTGAAAGAACGCCTTCAGATGCTGTTACAAAAGAACTAACTAAATATTGACTAGTTATTTTTTAAATGTATAAGCTGTGAGCTTATAAACCGTGAATAAGGGAAAACTTATCAATTATTCGAATTTTTACAAACAGTGGTAACATAACTTTCTCACAAGAATATATATGATTTATGCAATCGGAAAGCGGGAATTGTAAAATGAAAATACACGATTAGTACCTGAAATTTAATAAGCTTTAGTAATGTCAACATATAACCATCTATTGTATTCCTTCACCCTTGAAGAGAATATACTCTGGATATTCTAACAGGTGATTAAAAAAATGATCCGTTATTTTGAAGACATCTCAATCAACCATTTTTAAAACCTGACAACTTAGATAGTCATATAGTTCGGGGTAACTACCGGAGAAAAATTAACAAACTCTAGCAAATAACAGAAATTGTTTATCTAAAACACTATAAAAACAATAAACTAGCGACAGTACCGTTTATTCCATTGTAGCATTCAGAAGACAGATACTTATTAAATTGGAGCTTTACTGTTACTGAACGTGTCCCAGTAGGATACATCGTTCACTAAAATGAAACACATAATGAGCACCTAAATACCGTTAAATAGCCAGGATCAAAATGTAAACGCTAAAGTATCCGTTATCTTTAACTGCATACAAACAATTATGGAAAAACATGATAAAAATAAATACCACCCACATTTTTACATAGCTCACACAGAGTGGCAGTGACCAGCATGAACTTTTACCAAAATGGCTTCGTAAAACATAAAACATTAGTACGGATTCTGATATGGCCTTTATCAGTGTTGCTTTACGTTGGTTTCATCAGTATTATCGAATTTGAGCTAAAAGTCTGAATCTATTGTTTTGCAAGATTGTTATATATACTACATGTAGTTTTATATAACTAAATGCATTCTATAAAGAGAGTTTGAATACTGTTCATTTGCTAGATGTATTTATTCTACACGGAATATAATTTCGCAAATCAAATGTACATGTTGATGCCAAAATTATATTTAACCATGTTATAATGGTGCTTCTTACAAAGACTCATTCTCAATAGTGATTCTTCTATCATTGTGATTCTAAAATTCTATCTCCTTTATGAGTAAAGTAAGTATAAATTTAAGTTAAAATTGGTATAAAATGTAAACAAATTCTGTTAACGTCACCTCGTACAGGTATCAACACAAATAAGGTAATCGATTTTCTAATTGGATCGATTGGAAAGATACGTATGATATTGGTATAGATGGAACATTACAAAGTGTTTTAAAATCAATGTATTTGAAATTATGGCTTTGTCTGAGACTTATGGGAATATTATCTGAATTCTTCGCTAGTAATGTCGGATTATTACAAGGGGAAACAACCTCCCAAATAATGTTTTCCCTTTTTCTAAATGACATAGAATTGCACCTGCATAGTAATCTAAATGCTGGTTTTACCCTCGACCAGCTGCCTACATACCTATTACTACTTGCAGACGACGCGGCTGTTTTTATCCAAGACTGCATCGGGTGTACAGAAATCGCTGGATACTCAGTACTGTTATAAATGGAATCTATCTATCAATATTGACAAAACAACAGTTGTTGTATTTTATAAAGGTGTGGGGGGGGGGGGGGGGGGGGCGTCTCAAGGAAGACTATAAGTGGTATATTAGTGGAAATGAAGTTGAGTTGGTTAATACATTTTATTACTTAGGAATAGTTATTTCTAGTGGTGGATCATTTATACATGCCACTAATACATTGGCCGGTAAAAGCCTTCGGGCGATGGGATCGTTATTTAATAGTACACAAGATATGGACGTCCCAGTTGATATTATGCTGAACCTGGTTTATTCATATTTAGCCACAATACTGAATTATAATTGTGAAATGTGGGATTTTAACAAAATGTTGGGTTTGAAAACCTTGATCGAGTCCACAGAATTTTCTGTATGTGGTTTCGACAATCAATTGCTAAACTTAGACTTGCATCACATACTCTAATGAGTGAACATGTTAGAAATAGAACAATTGACAGAAACAACAGGAAATGTGAGCTTTGTACTTTAAACGATTTAGAAGATGAATACCACTTTGTTGTAATTTGTCCATTTCTTACACAAAGAAGGAGTCAATACATTGAAAAATATTACGTAATTCTACCAAATGTATTTAAATTTACAAAACTGATTGATTCTACAAATAAAAAAAACGTAACCAAACTTGCACTTTATTGTATATATCAATTTAAGCTGAGAAACCAATACATGTCGAATACGTATGTACTATTGTGATAATATTTGTATTATTGTATTATATATATTTATTTTTTATTTTTAAAATTATACTCTCTCACCATCTAAACAAGAAATTTTCAAAATAGGTTCTGGTATTTTTTCAAAATTGTGTAAATATGCTGTCATTCATGTATGTTAATCATCATTTGTCTACTTTTTCCAATTTTGATATATATTAGTATATAACTTGGTTAAAAAAGCTTCATTATTCAAGGCACATCAACTTAATAACATAATCATCAACTAATATTATGTATTCACTTCGTTTTAAAAACATTAATCAAATGATTACTATTTCCATTACCATGTATGTCAATTATGTATGTTATGCACAATGAGCTTCTATGCTTGTGTTGTAAATAAATTTATGTTCTGTTCTGTTATTGAATCATGTTTGGACCGGATGGGAATACTAGTATGTTTGATCAGACACAATTAAAACGCTGCGATTTAACATTATAACTACATGTACTACTGAAACAGTGTCTATGTAATTGAACGTTCGCATGATGTATACATAAATAATTAAATTTACGTAGAACTATATTGAAACATACGATATTTCGTTTTACACAGATAATACCTGTATCACAGCTTTACATTGGTTTTATGAAGTCAAATTTACATGTATAATTACATTAATTAATTAATTCCAACTATTTCTCCGATGAACCTGTATCAACATGTGTGATCGATTGAGTAAATGAAACTCATATATCAACAACAAGAAACCTAACGCTCAACAGCAAGCTTACCAAATACTTCTAGGACCAATAGCTACGCCATTTAACTTACGAGAAACAGTTGTTAATTGTGTTCCATTTAATTCATCAATGTACGCTGCATCCCTAGATACCGCGTGTGATAACGTCCACCACTCCTCAATATTCTTCAAAATGCGAGAGATCGGTATAAAAGGCAAATTATTTAGACTTTTGATAAATTCTCGCGAAAGACTTAATGCTTGTGTATAAGTGAATTGAGTTTTATTCAAGGCTGTTAAATGCGTTCCAAGGCTTCAAACAGGGAGGAATAATGTAGATTATAGTTATATCCTCTTCATAAATGATCTTTTAAATCAACTAGAAAATATCCACAGTTAAACGGTTGAGAATATCCTTCAAAAGAAACCCAAAATTAGCAGACGAGTTAGTTCTGTCCAAACCAATCAGCACAATCAGCGAATCAGTAACATATTGTATTTGAATATGATAACACTTCGGAATACTGCTTAAATGCAACAAACTGTAAAAGTATATTAAACAAAACACTAATGTTAATTCCGCCAACTCTCGTCTGTTTTTGCTAAGTCATAAAGGGGGAATTGATTAGTAATCATAAAAGACAGAGTTATGTAACTTGATATAGACATGCATACTGTTCACAGGAGCATGTGTACCAAGTTTGATTTAAAAGTGTAGATATGTTTTTGAGGAATCAGGTTAGGTTAAAGTTTTGTGACTTTGCAGACGATGACGACGACGCCAAGGGAATCACAATTGCCCAACTATTTTTCTTTGAAAAGCAGACGTGCTAAAAACGAAAGCTTACTTTTCATCAAAGAATCTCTAACGTGGCATCAGAAAATCTACTTAAGCAACTTGGCGGGGTAGTCCTGGACTGTCAATCCAGATGTCTGGGGTTCAAATCCCGGTCCGGGTTCTGGAAATTTGAGGGATGCTTTTAAGCGTCTCCCACTCAGCTAGAGGTTAAGTACTGGTCCTTTCCAGGACAAATAACCTCTCGTGTATCGGTGCTATACACCGGGCACGTAAAGGAACCAAGGGGTCTTTTCGGAAAGACCTAGGGTATCGCTCCCGGACTCTCTTGTATCTAACTTTGTCTGCTCGCCAAATAGTTAATTATGCACGGCGAGGGTAAATAAAAACAAATAATAAAATAATTGTCTTTACTGATTTAAGTAATACCAATTTACCTACAGTATTTGGCATGGAAAACCCCGTATATACAGTTGTGTATGCAGTACACCGGGTCAGAGGTTATATATCACAATGGTATATATATTGAGCATTAATCATAATCAAATCCTTCAATGTTTATCAGTGTTCGTCTCTTCTTATAATAATTCGTTTATCACACGTTTATCACACGTTTATCACACGTTTATCACACGTTTATCACACGTTTATCACACATTTATCACACGTTTATCACACGTTTATCACACGTTTATCAATTTTAAATAAAAGATAAAAAAGTTAAAGGTATTGGGTTACTGAATTCTTCTTCATTTGATTGAAACATACATATATACCATTATAAACGCATACACATAGCTTCTCTGTCATTGACCGATGGAATTTTCTGTCAACCTGCTGGAATACACTCCTTGTCGTTTCGTTGATGGGTATCTACAAAAAATAAACTACAACAAACCACGGAAATCGCAAGTCTAATCAATAACTTGAAGTTTGAAAATATTTAATGTTTGATGTTTATCTCCTTACTGATTGGGGGAAATAGATAGATAATAATGATTATAACACAAAATGTAATGTTAATTTACTAGAACTCTCTTATTGCGTTTGCTTAAAATCAAAATGTCCTTAAACGTCAACAAAATCATTAGTTCAGCCTATAATTTCAACATTATTAACGGTAGGCTATTTTTTATCTCCGCTAAACCTTTATGAGATATTTCAAGAAACGCATTGTTATTAAATTAAGAAATACTTTTGTGTGTGAAATATGGATGTGAGCAACTCGGTTTTCGTTCGCGTAAGCATGCTTACTACATAACTACTTTTCATCTATTGGATGTATGGCTGCGTGCTTATAAGACTAATTTTGACTTGATGAATATGGAGCTATAACCTTATGTAACTACAATTAATCTAGTGGATATGTTATTGCAAACTTACATAACTACTTTAAATATAGTGGATATGGAGCTATACATTTACAGAACTACTTTAAATATAGCGGATATCGAGCTATACACTTACATAACTACGTTAAGCAAGTGTATATGGAGCTATACACTTACATAACTACGTTTAGCAAGTGGATATGGAGCTATATATTTACGGAACTACTTCAATCTAGCGGATATCGAACTATACACTTACATAACTACGTTTAGCTAGTAGATATGGAGCTATACACTTACATAACTACGTTTAGCTAGTGGATATGGAGCTATACATTTACAGAACTACTTTAAATATAGTGGATATGGAGCTATACACTTACATAACTACGTTTAGCTAGTGGATATGGAGCTATACACTTACATAACTACGTTTAATCTAGTGGATATGTTGCTATACATTTGCAGAACTACATGTACTTTAAATATAGTGGATATGGACTATACACTTACATAACCACTTTAATCTAGCGGATATCGAGCTATACACTTACATAACTACGTTTAGCTAGTGAATATTGAGCTATACACTTACATAACTACGTTTAGCTAGCGGATATCGAGCTATACATTTACAGAACTACGTTTAATATAGCGAATATCGAGCTATACACTTACAGAACTACGTTTAATCTAGCGGATATCGACCTATACATTTACATAACTACGTTTAATCTAGCGAATATCGAGCTATACACTTACATAACTACGTTTAATATAGCGGATATCGAGCTATACACTTACATAACTACGTTTAATCTAGCGGATATCGAGCTATACACTAACATAACTACGTTTAATCTAGCGGATATCGAGCTATACACTTACATAACTACGTTTAGCTAGCGGATATCGA
The DNA here is from genome assembly GCA_031761405.1 of Serripes groenlandicus. Classification (NCBI taxonomy): domain Eukaryota; kingdom Metazoa; phylum Mollusca; class Bivalvia; order Cardiida; family Cardiidae; genus Serripes; species Serripes groenlandicus. The sequence goes on from JASEVX010000004.1 coordinate 40,064,650, forward strand.
GCTATACATTTACATAACTACGTTTAATCTAGCCGATATCGAGCTATACACTTACATAACTACGTTTAATCTAGCGGATATCGAGCTATACACTTACATAATTACGTTTAGCTAGCGAATATCGAGCTATATACTTACATAACTACGTTTAATCTAGCGGATATCGAGCTATACACTTACATAACTACGTTTAATCTAGTGGATATCGAGCTATACACTTACATAACTACGTTTAGCTAGCGGATATCGAGCTATACACTTACATAACTACGTTTAATCTAGCTGATATCGAGCTATACATTTACAGAACTACGTTTAGCTAGCGGATATCGAGCTATACACTTACATAACTACTTTTAATCTAGCGGATATCGAGCTATACACTTAAATAACTACGTTTAGCTAGCGGATATCGAGCTATACACTTACTTAACTACGCTTAGCTAGCGGATATCGAGCTTAACACTTACAAATCTATTCTTAACATAGTGGATATGGAGCTATACATTTACATAAATACTTTTAATCAAGCTGATATAGAGTTGCATGCTGAAAGAGTTACATTTAATCTAGCGGATATGGAGCTGCTTGATTGAATCGCATTATAAATACATATCGGCTAGATCAACTGTGCTCTAACAATGACCCGAATGTATATCACTTGCGAATCACACTAACGATGACATCCCGTCAATCTTACAGAGTTATTACCTTATTATGTTTTACCGAGAAAGAATCCCTCGACTGACGCGTCTATTTAATTTAACATAACCCCTAAGATCGGATGTATAACTGTATGGAAAGTTTTTTATCTCGACCGCCATCTCGTGGTCTACCTGTCAAGACTAGGGGATTGGGTAGGGTTAAGGGGTAAATTATTTACATGAAAATAAAAAAAAAGTTGTATATATATTATATATATATATACATATTTGTATTGATGTTGGTTATTTTCACCTTTAAGAAAACTGACACAAGCACAAATTATTAAAATATGAATTAAACAAACTAATTAAAACTCGCAGACTGTTTTCTTTCTAATTGAAAATACCATGTTCTTACGACGTAAGAGCAAGCTCTGTATGGGTCCTACGTTGATAAGAGTAAGTGCAGACGGGAATCGAACCTATGCCTCTTTAAATATCAAGTTTATCTTTTAAATTTTGTTGATGGAAGAAGGTTCTGTTATAATGAAAATGATTATACTAGAATACTTCAGTTAAATTAACATTCGTTTAAAACAATATTAAAAATAATCTCCTGCTTTACCGCAAACATAATGGCAAAATCAACTTTAAGAGATGCTAATTGCAACCATGTAAGTTCTAAACAAAGGACACACTCCAATCAAACTGGCATCGAATACATCGGGTATAGGCAGAGCTAAAATGTAAATTCATTCTTAGGTCTATCGATTTCGGTTCACTGATACCTTAGTCGAGGTTATTTGAGATTCCGTACAATCTGACTAAAAGGCGACTGCAATACTTTACTTATACATACCCCAATGATAGCAACGAACCTCTAAGAAGTCAATTATGTATATGAAACGCAATTTAGATAGCGCAACAATAATTTGTGTGCAATCAATTAGTTACATACATGTCTATTTTATAAGACTAAAACTGTTTCTGTGAAAAATATGATTGTTTTGGGTAAAATATCTACATTTTTATAAAGCACGGTTTTTAACAATTTATCAACCAGGACTACTTATAACAAGAAACACAACATGTAATTGTATCCATAGATCCTTATTGACTACACAATCAACTTAAGATATGGAGGCAAGATAGATATGATCAATTTCCGGTTATATTTATATATAGTCTATCTACAAACTACTATTTGAATGTCATCAGATAATAAATGAAAGACTTCCGCTCTCAGTTATTCTATTTCCGGTTTCTATTTCCACCAATATAATCTTCCTTCCTTGCATGTATATTTAACTCACTATTTCCGTTACAATTATCTGCTCATAATGATATAGTTTGCCTTTGAGAAGCCTGGACATATCGATTGGTGAGGTTGTTTTGTGCTTGTTATACTATCCATACAATGATCATTATATTTGGTGCGGTAGTCGCCGTCTAATGTTGGCGAGAGTGATTCATTCAGGGCTCTCTTACAGTCATTGTTACTCGATCTTTTTACAAGCTATATGTCCCTATGACGAAACACTATAATTATTCCATTATTTAAACAATCATTAAGAAAGATGTAATCACTGCTAATTATACCCTATAGTTCAAAAGACTGTGACCTACGGTATGCAAAGCATTCGTTCCTGGCCGCTGTTAGTGACACTGAAAAATATACTATAAAATCAACCTAAGACATGTATGATAGCTGGATATGATCAACTTTTGGTTATATTCCAATGAAGACGCCATTTAACTATGTGATCAACACTCTACATACCGATTTTTTAATGATATTCTCTGAAAACAGTTTTCAGTACAATGTCACAACTTGTCTCAACAGCATTTACACAAAACAACAAAAACCTATTATGTATTGTGCGACCCATGTAGAACTGACTATTCTTATCACAAATAGCCTCCAATCACATGACACAAACTGGTCAAACCACTTTTGTAAACAAACCTGTTGAGACAATTGTTCTCAGCTATATGATGCACCGCGGAGAACGGACAGTCTCAACAGCATTTAAATAAAACAATAAACACATATTTTGCAATGTGCGACCCATATAGAAATACAAAGTTTGAGAGTTGCGATTCCAATTTGGTAATGTACAATCAACACAATTTATACAAACAAACATATATAATCCAATTATAACTTTAATTGTTTAGTAATTATCAGTCTTCTTTCAATAGAGTCTACTATGTAACCGTGCCGAGCCCCGGTAGCTCAGTCGGTAGCGACGCGGGCTGTCAATCCAGGGGTTGTGAGTTCGAATCCCGGCTCGGCCAACTTTCTTTCTGACAATTGACAAAAGTCAATGCGACATGCGTCATTCGTCTTCCACCAATGGGCTAAGTCTATGTGGAAAAGCAGCCAGTTGCTTGGGAAGATTGTTGTGTGAAGTACTGGTGTGAGAAAACCAGGGAATGCATGAGTAAGTGAACTGGCCGCCGTGATATAACTGAGAAATTGTTGAAAACGGCGTTAAACTCCAATAAATCAATCAATCAATATGTAACCGTCCTTGGCTATATCGGTCTTCAAACGAACGTGTCTTTTAAGACATCTTTCAGATATGCCGATGGCATTAGTAGCTACATTAGCTCCACTAGCCCTCAAGCTATGCGTACCCAAGTTCAAACTTGGTCAACCAACTTTAATTTTGACAAAATGCATTCTCTAACTCGTGTGTAACTTAATCTTTTGTTAGTTTTAATAATGTTTGATACACCCTTAGATATATAGCATGGTCTAAATAAGAAGGAAGTCGGTATACGTAATCGACAACCCAGCTGTTTGCATGTACTTCTGTAGCATAGCATACGGACAAGCAACTGAATTCCCTTTTGAAATAGGGACCTGCTTCCCTTCACGGTAAATATCAGTTTTACTGGAACGAATATTTATTATGAAATGATCATCATGAAATGTAATGTCTGAACCACATACAGAGAGCTAAGCTCGTTGAAATGCATAAAGCCAGCATAACCTATAAGAGTAATGGCTAAATCGCGTAAGGTTATCACATAATTTGAATCAGAAAAAGATCCGCATAGTGTCTGTAACATCTCCGAATCAATCACGTCCTTCTTATGAACTGGACCAGATCGTAAACGTCTAGCGGAATCCAATAAATGTTTAACCGTACTGTTACAAGTTGAGTCCTCGAAACAGTGTAGGGAATGTAACAACTTTATAACATACACTGCTGCCGAAATGACGGAATAAATCTTCGCCTGGTCAAGCATATATGTTACATACATTGCAACAACTATTGGCGATGCTGGTTTGGATTGAAAGGAATTAATTACTCTTGTTATAATTATCGAAATGTTTGAAACAGTTTACGTATTTTCGGTTGGTGGAATTGGCTCTCGACTGCCTAAATATGCGGTCATATGATCATTAACATGTCCATGCTGTAAAACGTCCACCCCCGCATTGTCCATCTGGTTCTTAATAGTGGACTTTAAGTCAATATCTGTAAACAAGAAAATAAATGTAAGCTCATTGCTTAATGTGCGATATATAAATATTAATTACAAATTAATATCAATGATTTTCAGTCAACTTCATTTAAATCGTATCTTCAGGGCTAACATATAAAACAGCATTGGATCTGACGAGAAAACGCCGTTATTTCCTTTTCTTATACAATTAAGCCCTATGTTTGGTAGTTGCTTTACCTCTCTAATACCCGCCGTTACTAAATAAACACGGCCAAAAAGGCGCTGACTGCCACATAGGCGCAATAAGCGTACAGCTTGCTTGCTCATTCTCTAGTTTGCTCAAACATTCAATTACCAATTTTGGCGGAGGTACCAACCAGTTATTTTCATTTCGCCATTCCTGCTTAAAAGCATATATACCTTCAGTACCTGGAACCCACCATCTCGTGTTAAAACGAGGGCAATGATTATTGAAATGTGACGAAAACATATCAACAGTATGTCTGCCCCATACACTGTCTAAATAACTGAACCAACTGTCAGATATTGACCAATCATCACTATCGTGGCATCTGCTCAAATGGTCCGACAATTCATACATTTCTCTAGGAATCCATTCCGGACATATTCGAATATTATTTTTTATACCAGATACCAATCTTCTGAATATACCATTCAACAAGATGGATTTCCCATTTTTGTTATCGGAAAACACTTTGAAATTTTTGTTTCTCAAAAACTCCGCTTTACTTCTCATAAAGCCATGAACCGCTTCCGACTCTGATTGTGCGACTAGCTTTGAATCAGCCGTCACCCACTTCCGGGTGAATCATAGGACAGTGTATGTGATGTCTACTGGCCATTTACTTTGGAGAAGTTCGAACACACTTATGAAAACATATTCGTCACATGGCAACCGGTTACGAAAACCTCAAGCAAAGGGAAATTTCTTGGTGAACAATGACAGCATGATTATATTACAATTTAGCACATGATACGTTCGGCTGTTTGCATTGATGGGGTCACAATGCAGCTATCATACTAAACTAGTCAGCCATTTCGAACATATTTGTTTGAATCTGCTAAGCGTGCTGCATGCCAAGCAGTTGGCATCTGGGGACAAGCAGCTTTACGTCAAATGAAATATAAGAGTATTGTGTTATGTTGAAAACGGTATAATAATATAAGGTTGACCGTTTGAACAACATGTTCAACGATTGAATACAACGTGTGGATATAGGAAGGAATACTGTGACAGGTGTAATTATTATCACTTTAGTCTCTTCTGTAAATACGTATGATTACATTGTTACAACAAACAATTATACTTTAGTTTGTCTTTATAACAAGTCAGAGTTATGGTTCTTGGAAAACATGGTTTTCTTAAGATTCTGAATACATTGTATTAGTATTAGCAGCTTAGATAAAAAACAATGACAGATATCATCAAACCTATACATTTCTACAAATAATAATAATCATTATTCTCGTAAATGGAAGCAAGAAAGAAGGTTAGTAACGGTGCAAATGTGATTACTGTAGCACACATACCTTGAGTGCATGTAAATACAGCAACATTGGAGAGTAATAATTTGGCTGCTTAAATAAGTAATATGTTTTGTTGTGAATGAAATTTAACTAATGGAACTAACGGAACATCTCACTGCAAGTGTTTAACTTTACTTTACACAGTAACTGACTACATCTTTCGGATCAGTGTACTCGAAAACAAGTCGAAACTATTCCTGCGTGAATATTTGTTAATATCATCCGAAGTATCATAAGGAAAGCTAGATATAATAATTATGAAATATAGTCAGACATGTCAATTAATTGTCATAAAATCGCAACAATCCGATGAGTTTAGTACTTCATTTAGATGAAGAAAGCCAGATACATGTATTTGTTATCCAATTTGAGCGCCTGACATTTATAACAAGGCACATTGACACTGCAATTAAAGTCACTCCTGGATGTTTATTAGGAAATGGTTTGACATTTATTTATATATTATTTCTTCCCTGATTTGTCATACATATCACTACACCGGTCTAACTACACCGGTCTAGACTGGTCTACCTTAACTCTTCACTGGTCTAACTACATCTCTATACCGGTCTAACTACATCTCTACACTGGTCTTCCTTCACCTCTACACTGGTCTAACTACATCTCTACACTGGTCTAACTACATCTCTACACTGGTCTAACTACGTCTCTACACTGGTCTAACTACATCTCTACACTGGTCTTCCTTCACCTCTACACCGGTCTAAACTGGTCTACCTTAACCTCTACACCGGCCTAACTACATCTCTACACTGGTCTTCCTTCACCTCTACACCGGTCTAACTACATCTCTACACTGGTCTAACTACATCTCTACACTGGTCTAACTACGTCTCTACACTGGTCTAACTACATCTCTACACTGGTCTAACTACATCTCTATACCGGTCTAACTACATCTCTACACTGGTCTTCCTTCACCTCTACACCGGTCTAACTACATCTCTACACTGGTCTTCCTTCACCTCTACACCGGCCTAACTACATCTCTACACTGGTCTTCCTTCACCTCTACAACGGTCTTCCTTCACCTCTACACCGGTCTAACTACATCTCTACACTGGTCTTCCTTCACCTCTACACCGGCCTAACTACATCTCTACACTGGTCTTCCTTCACCTCTACACCGGCCTAACTACATCTCTACACCGGTCTTCCTTCACCTCTACACCGGTCTAACTACATCTCTACACTGGTCTTCCTTCACCTCTACACCGGCCTAACTACATCTCTACACTGGTCTTCCTTCACCTCTACACCGGTCTAAACTGGTCTACCTTAACCTCTACACCGGCCTAACTACATCTCTACACTGGTCTTCCTTCACCTCTACACCGGCCTAACTACATCTCTACACTGGTCTTCCTTCACCTCTACACCGGTCTAACTACATCTCTACAATGGTCTTCCTTCACCTCTACACCGGTCTTCCTTCACCTCTACACCGGTCTAACTACATCTCTACACTGGTCTTCCTTCACCTCTACACCGGCCTAACTACATCTCTACACTGGTCTTCCTTCACCTCTACACTGGTCTAACTACATCTCTACACTGGTCTAACTACATCTCTACACTGGTCTAACTACATCTCTACACTGGTCTAACTACATCTCTACACTGGTTTAACTACATCTCTACACTGGTCTTCCTTCACCTCTACACTGGTCTTCCTTCACCTCTACACCGGCCTAACTACATCTCTACACTGGTCTTCCTTCACCTCTACACCGGTCTAACTACATCTCTACAATGGTCTTCCTTCACCTCTACACCGGTCTTCCTTCACCTCTACACCGGTCTAACTACATCTCTACACTGGTCTTCCTTCACCTCTACACCGGCCTAACTACATCTCTACACTGGTCTTCCTTCACCTCTACACTGGTCTAACTACATCTCTACACTGGTCTAACTACATCTCTACACTGGTCTAACTACATCTCTACACTGGTCTAACTACATCTCTACACTGGTTTAACTACATCTCTACACTGGTCTTCCTTCACCTCTACACTGGTCTTCCTTCACCTCTACACCGGCCTAACTACATCTCTACACTGGTCTAACTACATCTCTACACCGGTCTAACTACATCTCTACACTGGTCTTCATTCACCTCTACACCGGCCTAACTACATCTCTAAACTGGTCTTCCTTCACCTCTACACCGGTCTAAACTGGTCTACCTTCACCTCTACACCGGTCTAACTACACCGGTCTAAACTGGTCTTCCTTCACCTCTACACCGGTCTAACTACACCAGTCTAAACTCGTCTACCTTAACATCTTCACTGGTCAAACTACATCTCTACACTAGTCTAACTACATCTCTACACTAGTCTAACTACATCTCTACACTGGTCTTCCTTCACCTCTACACTGGTCTAACTACATCTCTACACTGGGTTACCTTCACCTCTACACTGGTCTAACTACATCTCTACACTGGTTTACCTTCACCTCTACACTGGTCTAACTACATCTCTACACTGGTCTTCCTTCACCTGTACACTGGTCTAACTACATCTCTACACTGGGTTACCTTCACCTCTACACTGGTCTAACTACATCTCTACACTGGTTTACCTTCACCTCTACACTGGTCTAACTACATCTCTACACTGGTCTAACTACATATATACACTGGTCTAACTACATTTCTACACTGGTCTAACTACTTCTCTACACTGGTCTAACTACATCTCTACACTGGTCTAACTACATCTCTACATTGGTCTAACTACATCTCTACACTGGTCTAACTACATCTCTACACTGGTTTAACTACATCTCTACACTGGTTTAACTACATCTCTACACTGGTCTAACTACATCTCTACACTGGTCTTCCTTCACCTCTACACTGGTCTACCTTCACCTCTTCACTGGTTTAAATACATCTCTACACTGGTCTAACTACATCTCTACACTGGTCTAACTACATCTCTACACTGGTTTAACTACATCTCTACACTGGTTTAACTACATCTCTACACTGGTCTAACTACATCTCTACACTGGTCTAACTACATCTCTACACTGGTCTAACTACATCTCTACACTGGTTTAACTACATCTCTACACTGGTTTAACTACATCTCTACACTGGTCTAACTACATCTCTACACTGGTCTTCCTTCACCTCTACACTGGTCTACCTTCACCTCTTCACTGGTTTAACTACATCTCTACACTGGTTTAACTACATCTCTACACTGGTCTAACTACATCTCTACACTGGTCTACCTTCACCTCTACACTGGTCTAACTACATCTCTACACTGGTCTAACTACATCTCTACACTGGTCTTCCTTCACCTCTACACTGGTCTAACTACATCTCTTCACTGGTTTACCTTAACCTCTTCACTGGTCTAACTACATCTCTACACTGGTCTACCTTAACCTCTATACTAGTCTATCTTCACTTCTACACTAGTCTATCTTCACCTCTACACTAGTCTATCTTCACCTCTACACTAGTCTATCTTCACCTCTACAGCAGTCTATCTTCACCTCTACAATAGTCTATCTTCACCTCTACACTAGTTTATCTTCACCTCTACACTAGTCTATCTTCACCTCTACACTGATCTAACTACATCTCTACACTGGTCTACCTTCACCTCTACACTGGTATACCTACATCTCTATACTGGTCTAACTTCACCTCTACACCGGTCTACATTCACCTCTACACTGGTCTAGCTACATCTCTACACTGGTCTAACTACATCTCTACACTGGTTTACCTTCACCTCTACACTGGTCTAACTACATCTCTACACTGGTATACCTACATCACTACACTGGTCTAACTACACCTCTATACTAGTCTATCTTTACCTCTATACTAGTCTATCTTCACCTCTACACTAGTCTATCTTCACCTCTACACTATAGTCTATCTTCACCTTTACACTAGTCTATCTTCACCTCTACAGCAGTCTATCTTCACCTCTACAATAGTCTATCTTCACCTCTACACTAGTCTATCTTCACCTCTACACTAGTGTATCTTCACCTCTATACTAGTCTATCTTCACCTCTACACTAGTTTATTTTCACCTCTACACTAGTCTATCTTCACCTCTACACTGATCTAACTACATCTCTACACTGGTCTACCTTCACCTATACACTGGTCTATCTACATCTCTACACTGGTTTACCTTCACCTCTACACTGGTATACCTACATCTCTACACTGGTCTACCTTCACCTCTACACTGGTCTAACTACATCTGTACACTGGTTTAACTACATCTCTACACTGGTTTACCTTCACCTCTACACTGGTCTAACTACATCTCTACACTGGTATACCTACATCACTACACTGGTCTAACTACACCTCTATACTATAGTCTATCTTCACCTTTACACTAGTCTATCTTCACCTCTACAGCAGTCTATCTTCACCTCTACATTAGTCTATCTTCACCTCTACATTAGTCTATCTTCACCTCTACACTAGTCTATCTTCACCTCTATACTAGTCTATCTTCACCTCTACACTAGTATATCTTCACCCCTATACTTGTCTATCATCACCTCTACACTAGTTTATCTTCACCTCTACACTAGTCTATATTCACCTCTACACTGGTCTAACTACACCTCTACACTAGTCTATCTTCACCTATACACTGGTCTAACTACACCTCTACACTGGTCTAACTACACCTCTATACTAGTCTTTCTCCACCTCTACACTAGTCTATATTCACCTCTACAATAGTCTATCGTTACCTCTACACTAGTCTATCTTCACCTCTACACTGATCTAACTACTCCTCTACACTAGTCTACCTTCACCTCTATACTAGTCTATCTTCACCTCTACACTAGTATATCTTCACCTATACACTGGTCTAACTACACCTCTATACTGGTCTACCTTCACCACTACACTGGTCTACCTTCACCACTACACTGGTCTAACTTCACCACTAGTCTACCTTCACCTCTACACTGGTCTAACTACACCTCTACACTAGTATATCTCCACCTCTACACTAGTCTACCTTCACCTCTACACTGGTCTAACTACACCTCTATACTGGTCTACCTTCACCACTACACTGGTCTAACTTCACCACTAGTCTACCTTCACCTCTACACTGGTCTAACTACACCTCTACACTAGTATATCTTCACCTCTACACTAGTCTACCTTCACCTCTACACTGGTCTAACTACACCTCTACACTGGTCTAACTACACCTCTACACTAGTCTATCTTCACCTCTACACTGGTCTAACTACACCTCTATACTGTTCTACCTTCACCACTACACTGGTCTACCTTCACCACTAGTCTACCTTCGCATCTACACTGGTCCACCTTCACATCTTATATAGTCTACATTCACACCGGTCTAACTTCAACTCTACACTGGTCTAACTACACCTCTATACTGGTCTACCTTCACCACTACACTGGTCTAACTTCACCACTAGTCTACCTTCACCTCTACACTGGTCTAACTACACCTCTACACTAGTATATCTTCACCTCTACACTAGTCTACCTTCACCTCTACACTGGTCTAACTACACCTCTACACTGGTCTAACTACACCTCTACACTAGTCTATCTTCACCTCTACACTGGTCTAACTACACCTCTATACTGGTCTACCTTCACCACTACACTGGTCTACCTTCACCACTAGTCTACCTTCGCATCTACACTGGTCCACCTTCACATCTTATATAGTCTACATTCACACCGGTCTAACTTCAACTCTACACTAGTCTACCTTCACCTCTACATTGGTCTACATTTACCTCTACAGTGTACTACCTTCACATCTACACCGGTATACCTTTACTTCTGCACCGGTGTATCTTTATCTCTATATATACCGTTCTAGCCTCAACCTCAACCCATTATACCTCAGCCTCTACCTCTATATCTCAACTTGGAATCAGGCCATCACTTTTAATGAAGAAAGGCTCGAAATGTTAAAAATATTAAATGTTATGGCATGTAATAAAGAGGAACGCCACGAAAAGGTCGAATTTGGCCGGATGGTTCAGGAAAAGACAATGTTTAAAATGATGCTGACGACGATGCATGATGACGGATGAGGATCAGATCCGTAAATAAAAATGACATAATATACTGAATCCCGCTCCTCGTACGAATGCCTCGCTGCAGCCACGCTTTGAAAAATATCGTTCGTTGTCACTCTGCTTTAATTTGTCACAAGGTTTTTAAAACATATCTTCGATCGGGAAACAAATAACTATTGTCTGTATACGTTTAACTTCGAACATCGATCTTTTCAAAACAATAATGGTATGAATCAGACTTCATCAATTCAAATTAAACGCTGTTTTAGCGTTCTGTTACTGCGTAAATACCCGCCTATCATAAACATAGTGTAAAACAATCGCTGTTGGATATATATATATATATATATTGCGGTACTAGGCTCTATAGTCCGTTATCAAAGAATCGTGTAAACTTGTAATTTCATCATATTGAAGAAATATACAGCAGTAAAACTAACCCGTGATACAGTATTACTCTGCTGGGGCCGGACCTTACCGTCCATTTCAAACAAGTCAATACCTATTCAATTGGTTGTTTGTAGGAGCTATATTTGCTGGCTATTAAAGTCTCAATATATCCTCGATTTCCCTAGTATCATAAGATATATCATATTGTACAAATATCATATTGCGATGTTCTCAGACGTGTTGTATCAATAAAGGTCGGTTATAAATAGAAGTGTACTTCCATGAATGCGGATTACATGGATATAGACCATGGGAGCATTTTACTACCATAAATCCGAATTACCATGATTTTACACCAAGGGAGCATTGTACTACCATAAATCCGAATTACCATGATTTTACACCAAGGGAGCATTGTACTACCATAAATCCGAAGTACCATGATTTTACACCAAGGGAGCATTGTACTACCATAAATCCGAAGTACCATGATTTTACACCAAGGGAGCATTTTACTACCATAAATCCGAAGTACCATGATTTTACACCAAGGGAGCATTTTACTACCATAAATCCGAAGTACCATGATTTTACACCAAGGGAGCATTTTACTACCATAAATCCGAATTACCATGAATTTAGACCATGGGAGCAGTGTACTTCCATGAATCCGAATTACCATGGATATAGACCATGGGAGCAATGTACTACCATGCATCCGAATTACATGGATATAGACCATAGAAGCAATGTACTACCATGCATCCGAATTACCATGAATTTAGACCGGTGGAGCTTTGTACTTCCATGTATCAGAAATACCATGGATATAGACCATAGAAGCAATGTACTACCATGCATCCGAATTACCATGAATTTAGACCGGTGGAGCTTTGTACTTCCATGAATCAGAATTACCATGGATATAGACCATAGGAGCAATGTACTACCATGCATCCGAATTACCATTAATTTAGACCGGTGGAGCTTTGTACTTCCATGTATCAGAATTACCATGGATATAGACCATAGGAGCAATGTACTACCATGCATCCGAATTACCATGAATTTAGAACGGTGGAGCTTTGTACTTCCATGTATCAGAATTACCATGGATATAGACCATGGGAGCAATGTACTACTATGCATCCGAATTACCATGAATTTAGACCGGTGGATCTTTGTACTTCCATGAATCAGAATTACCATGGATATAGACCGTGGGAGCAATGTACTACCATGCATCCGAATTACCATGAATTTAGACCGGTGGATCTTTGTACTTCCATGAATCAGAATTACCATGGATATAGACCGTGGGAGCAATGTACTACCATGCATCCGAATTATCATGAATTTAGACCGGTGGAGCTTTGTACTTCCATGTATCAGAATTACCATGTATATAGACCATAGGAGCAATGTACTACCATGCATCCGAATTACCATGAATTTAGACCGGTGAAGCTTTGTACTTCCATGTATCAGAACTACCATGGATATAGACCATGGGAGCAATGTACTACTATGCATCCGAATTACCATGAATTTAGACCGGTGAATCTTTGTACTTCCATGAATCAGAATTACCATGGATATAGACCGTGGGAGCAATGTACTACCATGCATCCGAATTACCATGAATTTAGACCGGTGGAGCTTTGTACTTCCATGAATCAGAATTACCATGGATATAGACCATGGGAGCATATTAATTCCATGAATGCGGATTGCCATGAATTTAGACCATGGGAGCATTTTACTACCATAAATCCGAATTACCATGAATTTAGACCATAGGAGCAATGTACTACCATGAATCCGAATTACCATGTATATAGACCATAGGAGCAATGTACTACCATGCATCCGAATTACCATGAATTTAGACCGGTGGAGCTTTGTACTTCCATGTATCAGAATTACCATGGATATAGACCATAGGAGCAATGTACTTCCATGAATCAGAATTACCATGAATTTAGACCAGAGGAGCAATGTACTTCCATAAATCCGAATTACCATGAATTTAGACCATGGGAGTAGTGTACTTCCATGCATCAGAATTACCATGGATATAGACCATAGGAGCAATGTACTACCATGCATCCGAATTACCATGAATTTAGACCGGTGGAGCTTTGTACTTCCATGTATCCAAATTACCATGAATTTACACCATTGGAGCATTGTACTATTATGAATCCGAATTACTATGGATTTACACCATGGAAACATTGTACTTCCATGAATCCCAATAACCATGGATTTAGACCATGGGAGCCTTGGTGTGTATCGACATTCCCGTTTACATCATTGAGAAGTCAATCCTGAATCAGTGGAGGTAGACCCGTGAAGAGGTCTATATGACAAATCAGGGGGAAACACTATGGAGTCAAGTTCGTCCTTCCGAAGAGGCATTACTCTCAGGTCTTATTCTCAACCCCCTTTCCAAACAAAAATAAACATTAATAGCATATACCCTTGTGAAAAATCAATAAATGCATTTTAAACACTCTTAAGTACCTGCCGGAATATAGCAGTATGTGTAAGTATGTCAACATGCAACATTTTACAAACATACTCCAGTATCTAACATGACAAGCATGTTGTTTATGGTTAAATATACCAAATGGCACGATGTGAAATAAAAAGTCGCTGCCCATATGATGATAGTGACTACTAGGCCTTTACATTTTATCTTTGCACATTTTCGATAAAAAGTCAAACTTCACAAGTGCTTTAATGACTGTTGTACTATATAATCATATGTTCTTAAAACTTGTTTCCTCAGCGTGACGCTTATAATGACAGACCTCTCACGGGTTTTTGTTTCTATATTATTATGTTTTTGTTGTACGGAGGGTTCTATGCCCGTTGCTAATTTTAGTTATTCGAACGGTTCGGACAGTAATGTTGGTTGTTAGAATTGCAATGCATTGTGGGATATAACTGAAAGCCTTACCGACAATTTTGTCTGAAATTTCCCGACACAATTATTTGTTGGAACGTATATGAAAGGCGTTCCGACCAGTCTCTATTCAAAATATTTCCAGGTACAGCTTAGGTAATTTGATACAATCGTATGGTGAAACTTGATGTTCAGTATGTATTAGTTGTGGGTTAGCAAACTAAACAAGAGGGCCGAGAGAAAAAGAAAATTTGATCAGGAGTGCAAATGAAACTGCAAGGAGTGGACACTGTTAATGAAATAGTAAAATGGCTTATCAGTAAAGGCCATTTGTATCTTGAAATTTAACAACAACTGATAATTTTTATATCGAGCTGTTTGGCTATGTATTATTATGATAAAGTTATTTAAGTTAGACAAGAACACCATTACATTTTAAAGAAGGACTACTGTCAACCGCCACCCTTCTCCGTAATGTTTGGCTACATGCATATTATTTACTTGTATATTATTCATTGTGTTTGCAGCTTATATCTTCAGAAGAAAATATCGAATATTCATCGTTTGAAGGTATCTTTCGTAAAAAAAAAACACGCGATTTTATTTAAAGGTATATTTCACACCAGCTGTATATGAAGAGGCATAATTTCAATTGAATGTTCGAACAATCGTCATTCCTGCACGGACAAAAGCCATCCCGAACAGCGTTACCATTTTTCTACTAAAATGCAAGAATGCTTAAGTTGTTAGATTCATTCCAATGTATGTCGTTTCCATCTACAAACATCCATTAGAGATGTTTATCACCGATGTGAATCAATATTTCGCCTTTAAAATGTAATACAAACCGTCTATCATTAAAAACATAGCGGATCAAAGAATAAGTAATGATCGCGGAAACCAATAATACGTCGACCTTTGACATTGTCTCAAACAACCAATTAAAAGTGATAAGAAAGTGTACCGATACGTGCTGTATGTTTTTCCTCCGTAAACGTTGCCCGTATATAACGAAATGACAAATCTGACCGCTGACTGCCCTCAAATCAATATTTACAATTACAAATGAGTTGTATGGTCATTCTGTGAAAGCATATATCGTTGAAATATGGCATCTGCCACCAGAGAAATCAAAGTATTAGTTGACAGTTAAACAAGAAGAAAGGCTACGCCGATATCCAATTTAAGTCCCGAGACCAAGCGGCAAAATCTGATTAATACTAATGTAAACAGAATGTTTGCGTTAGCGAGAAACATTAACTGTGTCATACAACAATGTCTCACATACACTGCGATATGGTTTATCACACATAAGCACAATGCATACTGTTTGAAACAACGATTCATATATTTTATCGTGTAACTAACACTAACTGAACTTCAATATGAAGGTTCTTTAATGTTCCTGATTAACCAGTACATGCGAAACAAACACACAACTACAACAAGTTAGTTGTGATCAATTTAAGAGCAGAGAGCCGCTGAGTCCCAGAACTATTCTCTAGATTAAGGTATACACAGAATAAGAGCAATTTAGCTGCTGGTATACTGATGCCAAATACAAATATTATCGTAGAAGTATGTCATTCTTTTTTACTATGGCATTTTTTGAGTGCTATTGATTAAATAGGAGATTGCACCATGTGTACCGTGATGGTGTTTTTTTTCTCAAATGCAAAAACAAGTTGTTTACTATTGAATGAATAGACTTATTGTTATACATAAGCTGGTTTGAGAACAAGGGTAGTCATGAATAATGCCGGCAAATGGAATAGCGCCTGTAGTCAATATCTGTTTTAGTTCTTGTCCTTGATCGGGAAAGATTTGAGTTATCATTGCAATATCAGATATTTACTAGCACGACATATTCAGATTTGAAAAATTAACTGTTTTTTAGTAAATTTACAAATACATCCATATGTATATTCGTCGTTGATGATGGAGAGTAAGACATCAAAACAATCTATGTTATATCCATTATTTCTCTTATTAGTTTAAATCTACTTAAAAGCAATCTTCTTCACTTCTTAACTAAGTGAGTTAATACTTCTAGCCTGCATTTCTGCATCCCATAATGTCTTACGATATATTGTAGTTCGATAACAGAAAGAGGTCTGCCCTTTTTCCTAAGATTTATGTCTGTGTTAATTACAACAACATTTCTTTATAACTTGGTCTCTAATTGGTTCGTTAATTATCTCCGGGTACCAAAATCAACACGTTCACTGTATTTTTTATCCATCGTAACCGTTTAATGTACTGGTCTCAATTTTCAGTTTACGATTGACCCATTCTTCTTATTAACAAATGTTGCTCGTATGGAATATTAGCAAGAGGTGCACATATTTGTCAGCAGCAGCCTTGGCTTGTTGAAAAACCTTTCATTGTCCTTTTTCATTGGCTTCTGTGGAATAAATAAATTTTACTGACAAACCTGCGGTGTGCAGTATTGATGCACGTTTGTGATGTGCATTTGCCATGTTTTGGCCAGTTATGTACGAGTCGAATGATAGGGTCCACCGCTTCAATACCGATGATACATTTGATTATCTGTAACATCTTTAAACCCTCTAACTCACATCTTGGTCGCCAGATGTTGTGTCCGTCTGTCCATTTATTTAATAAGAACAACCACAAAAACAACACTCTGTTCATAGAGTAGAAATTATTTTGTTAAAACCATTCTAAGTGTCATTTATTATCTTATCCAGCCAATTCGGACATCTAATTGTTGACTTTCAAATATGAAAAAGTATTGACACAGACACAAAATTCTGGTCAGTTCTATGACAATGTCCATCGTACAAATATTTATTTCTTCAAATGAAATTGTATTCAGCGTAAAATATGATTGCTCAAAATGAGGAATTATTGGGAATCAATAACTATCTAAAGACAATATGATATACGTGATATATTTCAACTACGCCCTCAATAACTTCTGTTTGAAAGGTTATACTTTAACTGTTTGATTTCGGGGGATGTTTTTTGCCTTTTTAAAAAATTCAGTTGTATTTATAAACTTAAAACGTTCCTCCCCATACAGTTTGTTCACTCAGACTATTGTATTATTGCTATACATGTAAACTTTCTTTTCCTTTTAATTTCATAAATGCTCAATTTTGATAATAAATATCTTTAAACTTGTTAAAATTACTTCGTATTTATTGTTTATATACTCCCGTTTTTTTTTGTAATCATACTTCTGCTAAACTGGACAGAGAATAGACTTCCCCCCCCCCCCCGCCCCCCGCCCCCCCCCCCCCCCACACCCATTCTCTCTCTCTCTCCTTCCAAAGCTTTGTTAGAACCGATTTAAAACCGTAAATTTGTTCTAATCAAGAAACTTCAGCTTGTATGACACATTATAGTTGCAGTCAATGTAAAGCAAACTGTACACCAAATGGTTTCAGGACTAAACTTGTCATTTCAGGACTAAACTTCACAAGCTGAATATCGCATAGATCGTAGCATATAAAACGTCTAATCCCTACGTCAAAATTGACACTTTCTGCTCTTGATAACCTTTTATTATAGACTATGTTAGCCACGTGAGCAAAATCGGCACATATTGGCCTTCTTGTTTAAAATAAAGGGACATGTGGCCGTCTTGTTCAAAATATTTACATCCTGTCTATTTGCACATGTTATTTAAATGTTCTGAACTGCATTTGTTCCTTTTATTCTTGCTTGAAAATCATGTGCAGCGTCTTTGATGCTTTGCATCAAAAATCGTCTTGTTTATAGTTATGAATGCTACTATTCAATTATGGATGAAAGCGTAAACACAAATATTGTCTAGCGACTTTGTTTAACATTTCAGTGTAATGCAAACTTATAAAAAAACCTCAATAAATTACTTTTTTCAACAAAAGCTATTTCAGAACTAATGATGATGAAGCCTTTATGAAAAGCTGAAATAAACCAACAAATTGGGTTTCTCTGCATATAATACGCATTTAAAATGTAACATTTCGGTAAAAACTCGAATGTATTTGTGAACACCGACAACGTAGTATTGAAACGAAATGGATTTTAACGATACATTGCAAAACAACTTCTTTTAAGTATACCAAGTGTGTCCATCCTACAATTCTGTGGTCTTTTTTAAATTATTTTATCTCATAATTAATGGAATATAAAGTTTAACTTAAACAAACTTAGCTAATTCATAAATCATCTAGTCACTTACTAGATAGTAGTTAATGGCTAAATGTGTGTTAAATACTCTCTTTCAAAATACGATGATAATGGCAATTAGTAAAAAACAATAATACAATTTAAGTCTTCATAAACATTTTAGGTTTTAACGGATCATTGGCATCTTCTATTACAAAATACAATACAAAATTAAAGTATATTGGCCATTCGAGCACAATTGCTTGTACATGTAGTACGTTACAATTATGTATTTATACACAGTGAATATTCAAAATAGTTTTAAACTTGCTGTTCAAATATTACAAAACAAAGGCATTACAAAAAGACTTATACATATTCTCCCTTCAACGCATTTTAGAATATAGAAACGATCATTTTGTAAGATAGAATGTGTTGACACATGACTAGAGCCACACCTATGATCGGGTGGTCTGTAGGACTACTCAGCACTATTATGTATGTCTAGAGAACGACATTAATGTGATCATTGAGGTATGAACGTCGGGAGTGTTAGTCTGTATCAAATGTTCGCTCTAGAGGAACAATTCATCCATTTAGCCAGCTAGAATTTAACTACACCTTTTATTGCGCTCTGTGATCAATCATGACGTTCCTTTTAACATTGATCTTACATTGACAATAGGAGCATGGCGGGCGCAGTTGTTATAGTTCTCCATGTCTAAATGTGAGATATAAACTCCGTTGAAATTCGCATGATTTCATATCTAGCGAGATTGCCTTTCATGCAATACAGGACTTGATTAGATCAATCCAACTTTGTTGCGAAACCCAGTATGAAATGTGAAAGAGATATTTTCGATAAAATTCTTCGTACATTTGAACGCAAGATTATACATTCGATAGCAATAGACAATGAACGAACAGTCCTAATGAATTTGTAGCCACAGAAAGTTTTAAACAAGAAATCCGTCTGCTGATATCCCATCCTGTCTGCTGATATCCAATATGTCTGTTGATATCCAATCCGTCTGCCTATTGATATCTCATCCGGCTGCTGATATCCCATATGCATGCTGATATCCCATATGCATGCTGATATCCCATCCGCCTGATGATATCCCATATGTTTGATGATATCCCATATGTCTGCTGATATCCCGTATGTCTGCTGATATCCAATCTGTCTGCTGATATCCCATCTGTCTGCTGATACCCCATATGTATGCTGCTATTCAATATGTATGCTGATTTCCCATTTGTCTGCTGATATCCAATTTATCTGCTGATATCCAATATGTCTGCTGATATCCCATCTGTCTGCTGATAACCCATATGTCTGCTGATATCCCATCTGTCTGCTGATATCCAATCTGTCTGCTAATATCCATATGTCTGCTGATCTCCCATCCGTTTGCTGATATCCCATATGTCTGCTGATATCCAATCAGTCTGCTGATATCCCATCTGTCTGCTGATATCCAATCCGTCTGCAGATATCCCGTATGTCTGCTGACATCCAATATGTCTGCTGATATACAATCTGTCAGCTGATATACAATCTGTCTGCTAATATCCCATCCATCTGCTGATATCCCATCCGTATGCTGATATCTAATATGTCTGCTGATATCCAATCTGTCTGCTGATATTCAATCCGTCTGCTTATATCCCATATATCTGCTGATATCCCATCCGTCTGCTGATATCCCATCCGTCTGCTGATATCCAATCCGTCTGCTGATATCCCATCCACCTTGACTGACATGCCAATCGCATGGTCGTGAGTTCATACAAGTAAGTAAGTAAGTAAAGCATTTATTTCAGTGACATCTATACAAATGAATTCAATACATATATACAAAAACATATAAATAATACACCCGGCCCGACGAACCAATTAGTCAATATTAGTATACATTATAATATGGCAGGCGAAACTATAATTTAAAGATTAAAGTCTTATAGATATAGGATGTGAGTAAAGATTAAATAAATAGTGTCATTATTAAATTTGATTAATGAAAGTACGAAAAACACATGAACATATAAATTAGTACAGTTACATAATGAAAATGTTGAAATGATTTAATGTTGATTTTCATTAATAAAGTTCTTTTCTTCTTTTTATGAATGCAGATAATAAATATGTTGCCGTTTTTCTTGGGTAATCACATATCAAGGTGCATAGTTTATCTTTTGGTGATAATGTAATCCACTGATCTGAGTCTAATATTTCATCAAAATAGTACTGACGCTCATTATCATAAAATGAATACTGTAACAAAAAATGTGTTTCTTCTTCTGGCACTCGCAAATCACAAAAGGTCTTTCCTCGAGTTTTTCACCTCCCAAAACGACCTGTTTCTATTCGTAATGGTAAATTAGGCAATGATAGATCTCTCTGAACGATTTAAATTAAGTTTGATATATTCTACCGAGTGATATGCTGTCTTAAATTGTACATAAGTTCGTAATTTTGGTGTGTTTGAAACTTTATTTGGCCATGCATCTTCATAGTACTGTAATAGCTTAGATTTCACAATTTCTAAGTTTGCTATACTTTTATTGTTGTATGTGTCAATCATATATATTGTGTTAAAAACAGATTTAATCTCCGAGCACTAATTTACACACTCATCAGAATGTTCATAGTCATAATTAAACACATGTTTAGTTAGTCTACTATTGTTAACAAGTAGTAATCTGTTCCACATACGAATCATATTGAACCAACGTCTTTGTGTGCATGGTAGCCAGCCGATATCACCGTTAATAGCCACCGTCGGCGTAAATCTATGTACGCCTAAGAAGTAGCGGATTGATCTATTTTGTACCGAATCTAACTCAGACTGTACTGCCCCAAACAGACGAACTATAATCTAAAATAGGAACAACACAGGCGTTATATAGTTTTTCATATGTATTGAAGCCAAATTCCTTTAGATTATGTATTTTAGAAATTATACCTCCCAGTGCTCGTCCCGCTCCAGACGCTAAAGCGTTAGATGTAATTTTAGAGTTTTTCTTTTCGTGAAATATGACACCTAAATATTTGTAGGATTCAACAGTCTCTATATATACATGTCCCAAATGACTCGCACCACATAGGAGTACAGTATGGAGCGTCTGTTCGTCTATCTCGCTGTGAAACATTTATTTACAAAAACTTTGTTGCGATTTGACTGTTGGAAAAGTACCATTATTGTTGGCGTGAATCGAAATCTTCAGATTAAGAGTTATAATCGAAACTATCATTGTTTTCACATAGTTGAAGAGTTTTTATTATAGCTTATATTCTTTGCTTTTGATTATATGCATCTTTCAGTGGTATGCACTAGAAGTTAATTAACAAAAACATTACATAGTTCATTCATATACGGATCATCAGTAGTTCAAATCTATTTAAAATACGCTAATCTGTCAATTTATGCCAACATGCTTGATAATAACATGTACCATGTTACTGTAGCGAGATTAATGCAAATGCTAGAACAAAGGATATTAAAGGACTCTGTCGATGAAATCTAATACAAGTCGACAGTCCTAACCAACAGTAAGGATGAATTAATCGTCGTCCCTCGATACAGCCTGTAACAACCAATTACTATAATGGCATTTCGACACTCTATGTTTCGCCAATAGTTTCACTTTTACAAATATGTTAAGTGATTTTAGCACGTTAAGTCTTAGTTAAATCGTGAGATATATAACGTAGCATAAACATTCGCATTATCTAAAAATATCATAGAAGTCAATTCATATTTAACTAACCTTCTTCTGTAAAAGCAGAAGATACACTAAGCGGTAGCCAAATGTAATGTTGTGCTTGTATATGTAATTATACAAAATGGTTTTAAAAGACTTCATGGGGAATGAGTGTTATGTGTTTGGTGATTATATGTTTGGTCGATTATGTCAGTCTGGCCGACCCACCTTACCTCGTCCGGCCCGCATCTTAACCATCCATCATAGGATTTCCGTGAACACTTGGCACAAACGTTCAACATGATGAGTCGACGTGTCGCGCATAAGACCTAGGGCCTGTACCTCAAAAGTCAAGGTCACACTTAGAGGTTAAATGTCAAAATGAGCAATGTTCGATAGGACTGTACCTTGTCCGGCCCGCATCTCAACCATGCATCATTTGATTCACAAGTTACTAGGCAAACATGTTCACCATGATGAGGTAGCGTATAGTGAAGAAGACCGAGGCATGTACCTCAATGGTCAAGGTCACACTTGTATGTCAAAGGTCAAAATGAGTACTGTTTGATAGGACTGTACCTTGTCCGGCTCACATCTCAACCATGCATTATAAGAGTACCAAGTTACTGGGCACAACATGTTCACCATGATGAGGTGACATGTGGCACACAAGACTCAGGCCTATACCTCAAAGGTCAAGGTCAGACTTAGAGGTCAAAGGTCGAAATGAGAAACCATGCATCATAGAATTCCATATATATGTTCACCATGTAGAGGTGACTTTAGAGGCACAATACACAGGCCTGTACCTCAAAGGTAAATGTCACACTTATATGTCAAATGTCAAAATGATTACTGTTTGATAGGACTGTACCTTGTCCGGCTCACATCTCAACCATGCATTATAGGATTCCAAGGTCACTGTGTACACATGTTCACCATGATGAGGTGACATGTGGCACACAAGACACTGGCCTGTACCTCAAAGGTCAAGGTCACACTTATATGTCAAAGGTCGAAATAAGAAACCTTGCATCATAGAATTCCCAAGATACTGACACACATGTTCACCATGTACCTTAAAGGTCAAGGTCACACGTACAGGTCAAAGGTCGAAATTACAAATGTTTGATAGAACTGAACGTTGACCGGCCTACATCTAAACCATGCATCATAGGATTTCAAAGTAACTGAGCACACATGTACACAATGATCAAATAGCGTGTCAAATGAAGACCCAGGTCTGTACATGGAAGGTCAAGGTCACAAATGTTAAAGATGAAAAGTTATACAACTGGTGGTTTGAATTCGAGACAACAATGCAATACGTCACCTTCATTTAAACTTAGTGTTTTACAAATTTGAGTATAAGTACATGTGTCTTTCAATACATGTGTCGGTTTGTAAAAGTATTCCTATGTTAAATATGCCTGAATATGTCAGAGACCGGTTTGAGGACTATAGGTTTGCTCGCGTCTGTCCGTCCGTCGGTACCACAGTTTCGTGTCCGGTCTGTATCTTCCACATGCTTTAATGAATTTTGATATAACTTCAGACAGTTTTTGTCAATAACAAGATGAAGTGGCATGCACCTCATCCAAGTCACCTACTCCGGAGATCAAGGTCACAGTTTGGGCTCAAACATCGTCAGTCCCAGATTTCGTGTCCGGTCTGTATCTTTCACGTGCTTAAATGGATTTTGATATTACTTCACACAATTATTCTACATAATAAGATGGTGTGGCATGCACATCACCCAGCCTTCTAAGCACAATGTCAATCTCACAGTTTGGGCTCAACACATGTCCGTCCAAAGTTTCTTATCCGGATGATGTGTCATGCGCAACAACCAGACACCTACCATCAAATTCAAGTTCATAATTTGGGCTCAAACATTTTCAGGCTTTTTGGACGTGTCCAGGCTATGTCTTCCACATGCTTGAATGGATTTTGATATACCTTACCACTATTACTCCTCATAGCAAGATGCAGTGTCATGCACAATAACCAGCCACTTACTCCAAAGGTCAAGGTCAGACTTTATAACTTTGTTCCACAATTGTATGTCTACAAGTCTAGAACTTAACACATTTAATCAGGACCATTAGAAGACCATGTATGTCAAGAGGCATAACTCTAAAATGAGGTTTGACAGAATAATGCGCCTTTTTTTAACAATTGTTGACCGAAGGGACTTTTGTATTGCATGTTTATATACTCACAGTAGGCGTCTTGCGTTTATGCCAGTATTATGAGTATAATTGCATGCAGCAATAACTATGACAGAACTATTTTGTTTCTCTATGAAGGTGTGTACATCGCATTGTTTGTACTTTTCCTCGCGTCACTCTATGTGGAATGAGCTACATTGATTTGATGTTGGTAATGATGTAAGCTTGTTCATTATATTTGTTTATCAGGATGAAGATGATACTTATTTGTTTCAATGAAGTAGAAAACAAAATATAATATGAGTTCGAGCATCGAAACAGTTTCTATAATACACTGAAACAATAAAGTATTATATTCAGTTTATGTTGAAACAATCTTTCTGTCAACTACAGAGGTGTAAAAAGTCGAACAAATGTGCCAGCTTAGTAATTTATCATCCACACAGTGCACTGCGGTCGCTATTGAAATATAGTGTGATTGACCTTTTAAAAATATCGAGTGCTCCTTTAGTCTAGACAAAACTTGTATTTCAATTGGTAAATGTTTTTTACAGGGACCAAGCGACATGGATAATTCGATAATAGAAATGAATTTCTAAAATGATCTTTCTGAGCACTACAAATTTCTTCGATGTCTCAAAACCGTTAACATTATTCAATACCATTCTAAATGTTGTTACCGAAGGCTGCACTTCAAATGCAGTGCAAAACTCATCAAGACAATTATTCTGACAAAGACTCAAAATGCAACCTCCAGAGTGTTATCAAGATTTTCCTTCATTTGCCCTAGTGACCTTTTGTTTTACCTGATATGACCCATATTCGAAACTGGACTATATATTATCAATACAAACATTCTGACAGTTTCAAGCTGCTGAAGCAAAGAATGCGACCTCCAGAGTATTAACAAGATTTCCCTTCAAGTTGGCCTAGTAACATAGTTTCTGACCAAATATGATCCATATTCGAACTTGATATAATTAGGACAAACATTCTTACGAGAATGCCGTTGATACCTCCACAGCGCTTGCGGGCACCTGCACAGCTCGATCGGGTCGCCCGGTTGAGGGAGAGGTTGGCGATTGCACTCTACCGCTACAACTCAGTTCTTGGTGCATTGGTGGCGGAAGAGGAGATACATGGTCTCATTAACTTCACTTCAATTCTCCTTCTCGTGTGGGTTCTGCACTCTCTTTCTCCTTCAGTCCTCCCATATTTGCTAGGGCATATTGTAGTACTGTTACTCTGACACATTTCTGATAAACTGTGTGTTAACTTGCTACCTTCTTTGAAGAGCGCGACTGGATGGTCTGATGAATGATACGATGAGCCGGCTTTTATAACCTGCGAGCCACAGTGGGTGGTCGGCTAGACGCCGTCAATGTCTGCCCGATTTTCGGTCCGGTGCTCGCCCGACATATGTTATGCCCGGTCAGACATCGACCAGGCATCGGCCGATTAATGTGTGATCAGTTTGCGATGAGGTTTTAAGTCCGAGTTAAACGTAACTCGATGCCCGCGAGAAGTCCCAAAGGGTTGCGGCCGAAAATGCCTAGAAATCCGCTGCAAACTACTCGCATACCTATCGCAAGGTAATTGTGACTGGGATTTAAGTGATACTAGGTAGGCAACATTTTTAATTCATAAATATGCTTTTGAAAACAATATAAATCTGCAGCAGAATATTTTTGATATCCATATTTCTTCGAACTCGCAACTTGTCACCAAAAATGATGGGTTTCTTTGGGTAATATAAATAAAGCAATTAAAAACAAAGTTAAAAATAAATAGTGGAGCTGGGATCGTCGGATTGGGGGAGGGGGCACGGGCCCTAAGGGCCCAGCGGTAAATCCGCCACTGCATTTGTCACGCTACTTCTTTGTTTACCATTTGTTTTTCGTCGCACGGGTCTTACGGATCGCCCCCACCCGGTAAATTCGCCACTCCATTTGTCACTCTCCTTTCTTTGTTAACAATTTATTTTTCCATAAGCTTCCATATTTGACCTCTCCGCACACTAATTTCACTGATATTCCAACAACATTATAACAATTTTGTTTGGGTGATCTTAACCTTTTGAATACAGTTTTGTTGAATCCATGAATTATTTTTCTGGTGCAGTCTCACCCTAAAATGCGTTATAGGGTGTGTGTTAACATCAATTGGCAGGCTGCCAACTCCGAATCAAATGGTTTTACAACTATCACAAATGGGCTGAAGCCCCAAGCCAAAAAACATAAAACATCATGTTCTTAACCCCAAAAATAAGATCAAACTCAGCATTCTCAGTTTTCAATACGAAGGATAGCATAAGATGCAATTACAATCCAAGTATGAAAGCCCTAGCACTAGAAGTTATTGAAAAAAAGTAAAGCTAAAAGTAATTGTTAAATATGACTAAGTTAAAATAAGAGACATTTTCTAACAACAAGTATTTTTTGAAATTGAAAGCAAAGTTTACTGCAAGATAATAGTGGTGACGTCATAGCTAAAAAAAATAGAAGGTCAATGTGGGAGTTGTTGGTGCTTTTTTGGTAGTTTTAAGAATGAACTTTAATTGAATGAACTGGGTTGTTTGATTTGTTGGGAACGAGCCATAACCCTAAACGCTATAATGGTCGCCTATGGAAAATGAATTGCTTCCACTTGGCCTAAAATGCTGAACTGATGGCGATCTTATGTATGTGACATTACTGCAATACTACTTACGTTTTAATAAATGACTTAAGGTTAATATTAATCAACTGATCTCAGATCCATATTGGAGTGATTGGAATTCTTGTCTATGTCGCATTCTATTTACAAACAACCAATTTAGATGTTAATCAACGATATAAAATCAATACAGTGTCGCTGACATATAATACAGGCCGTCAGTCACAAATAACTTAAAGGATAACAGAATTAGTAACGATCCCGTACAATAAATAACACGTCGATCCTCGAAACAGCCTGTTACATCCAATTTAAAGTGATACGAAATCATATCTCGTATACACTTTGTCTCTAGGGATGACAACATAAACGCTGATTGCAATCTTATCAATACTCAAACAGATCTTTGTCTACAAACGAAAATATCCATCGAAATGAATTCGTACATATCAATAGCGTAGTTTGTATTATTAATAGCATGATGCTATTATTTGAAACGGTTTTTCAAAAATATAATCGCAGACGCATGCGATGGTGCAAGGGTTAATAAATGTATACACCTTCAGGTTACCAGTGACCTTTCACTGTGTATAGGCTAGTTAGATGCTGAGTTTACAAAAGCTAAGCTCAGCTCACAGAGGCTTTCATAAGTGTTGTTGTCCTATAATATGAGCCGTCCCGCGAGAAAACAAACAGTATGGCATCTGCGTAATGTATCGACACAGACCAGTCTGCGCAGTCCGCGCAGACTGATCCGGGCCGGAACATTCCGTCTCATGAGTATAGAGGTATAGAGGAATGTTTCCTGAAACAGAAAATCCACAGGATGCGAAAAGTGTAAACTGGATTAGCCTCCGCGGCATGGTTAGGCTGATCCGGGTCAATACTTTACGCAGCGTACATAGTGTTGGATTTCTCGCGGGACGGCTCACATATGTACTGTTAGCTCCCATCTACCGCTGGTCATCTTAGCCAGTCAATAACGACATCCTTTACATTCAACAAGCGAGCCCTTCTTCCGTGAAGATTTAAACATTCCCAAAGGTCACATTGTTGAAGTTACGAGATTCGTTTTACTATAAATATTCTGATGATATGATAATTCTGGTCGCTAGATTTGAAATGACAAGATCAGTCCACATGTGATACTTAAATACATCGTCTAGTAAATATATTATTTTGTAATCTCAAACCAACTTAACATTGGGTTTGGAAAGCAACCACACGAACTACATCCCTTAGGGTTATCTCAAGCCCTGGACATGCATTCAACAGTCATTCTAAATACTTTCTATTCTTTGTAATAAAATGTATTCAAGTTCATATAGTATATGGGCGGAAAGTTCACACTGTTGAAACTGTAAGGATGCACTTGACTGTACGCCGATGCATAAAGACGCAACTCGTATATATATATAATTCAAATAAGAACTAAATCATCCTTACTAACTACGAAGTGGCTTAAAGTCACTATGAGCAAAGTTTTTCGAAAAGTAAATTGAAATTACGATCAGATCACAAATGTTTAGCCGATGTGTTTGCTATATATGTTTTTAATATATGTTCAAGATGCATGTCTAGCGTTATGGCGAACAGGATATATCCTGATCAGACTGCTTGCGAAGGCACAGACTGATCTTGATGTTCCATTGTCGCAACTTTATGAGGTTCGGTTTTCGTCTGACGTTGTCACATTTACGTAAACCGTGGGTTATAATTCTAGAATACCAACTTTCTTATTATTCTAGCCTGCGGTAGGTTCAGTAAATATAAGATACTTGAAACTGATAGGATTAACGCTGACTGTTTAAATAACACAAATCCAATTTCATTCTCCCCAAGTCGGATGATGTTATTACTAGACACATTGTTCAAAACAGGGTAATAGTATTCAAGCAAAGACAAGTGATTGTGTGTGTGCGTATACATACAGGAAGAATAAAAGCACTGAAAGTGCTGAAAATGGGGGTTTGCTGCAGATCAATTGTTACATTTGGACAAGGATTTACCGATCACAAAAGATAATCAAATACACTTAATAATAGCACACTTTGTATTTACAGAATTGGGGTCTATCGCAAAAAACTGTTTTGCCAAGAGGTTGTGGAATAGTGATCACACTCCTTGATGCATGTCAAGGAGTGGACACTGTTAAAGAAATACTAAAATGGCCATTTGTATCTTGAAATCTAACAAGAACATTAATAAGAATGGAATAATAAAGTTTTGTCATTTTGCACCTTTCCTGATGCCGCCTTACTGCCCTGTTTTTCAACGAAATCAATATGGCTTGAACAGCTTTTGTAGAGGGTCACTCAAAGAACATTTTACCAAATTATTTTGGAATCGGACAAGCAGATTATGGAGGAAAAGGATTTTAAAGTTTATGTATTTTTCTCCCTTTGTGATGCCGCAGCAACCAAAGTTCTACATAAAATGTAAGTCTTTGAACAATTTTGAAAGAGGACAAACAAAGGAACATTCCTGTGAAGTTAAGTTGGAATTGGTCCAGTGGAATAGTAGGATTTGTCATTTGTATCTAAAAATTCAATTTACCCTCTTTGTGATGACGCCTGGTTGCTATGATTTTGTATACCAATCATCACTATATTTAGAGTCCAATTCTGACTTTAAAGCAAAACAATCTCATCTGTCTTTTCATTTTCCGGTTTTTTTTAGCTGAACAAAATGGTGACATCATTGGCTTGCCTTGTTTAAAATTTATTATATAATTTTATAAACAAAGGAATAATAAAATTGTGCGGCTGTGTTCAACCTGTATTTGAATATTAATGAAATGGATAATGCATTGCTTTTATTTTACAGTTAACAACTTCAACTAATCGGAAATGTGAATTTTAGGGTCCGTCTAGTATAGTTGTATAAATAGTCACAGCTGTCTTAAAAAAACTGAACACGCTCTTTTTCCAAAATACTTCACAAAAAATAGGTGAAAACATAAATGCAGTTCTTTTTATTTGTGTGAAATCTCAATATGTTTGAATGAGTAGGTTGAAAAGGTGTCAACATGCGTTTGAACCGCTCATATGATGAAATCATTTGACAAAAATAAAAAAATAATGATACTTAAAATGCTTAATTACTGAAGGTAGATCGTTTAAGTGGAGATGCAGAAGTGCATAAAGAAATCATACCTCTGGTTGTTCATCTCCAGTATTATACTTTTACTGTTAGTGTCTGTTCAACGAAATTGATTTCAAGCTTCTATTTTGACAGAAAATTTGTATACAAATGAACATATTAATATAAAAAGGTCTAAACCAAAAACATAGTAATAATGTATCAAAGAGTTTTGCATCTCCAAAACAGAGGGCAAGCGTGGCCCTGCATTGATCACCTGCGTGATAGTTATGTAGCATATGTGTAACTGCTAATATCGGAGAAAAGTTGATAAGGAGTGAGAATGAAACTGCTAGGAGTGGACACAGTAAATGGAACTTATCAATAAAGGACATTATTTGAACAATGTGTAAGAGGACCACCAAAGTAACGTTCCCGTGAAATTGTGTTGATATCAGTCCAATGGTTTTAGGAGGAGATTTTGTTTAAAGCTAAAAGTTAATTTTATCTCTATTGTGATGCAGCTTGGAAGCTATCTTTTCAAACCAATCAATATGGCTTGAACAAATTACAAATGTATCCTGAAATCAGACAAAAGCTTGAAAAGAAAAGGAATCATTAAGTTGTGTAGTATTGCCCCTTTCTTGATGCCGTCTGGCTGCCATTTTTTTTAACCAATCAATACGGCTCAAGCAAATTTGTAGAGGGTTACTCAAGGAACATTAGTACTAAATTATGGTGGAATCTGACAAGCGGATTAAGAGAAGAAGAATTTTAAAGATTAAACATTTTACTCCCTTTACGCAGTTGTGTTTATTATGTATATCTTTGAACAAATTTGAAAGATGACATCAAAGGAACATTCCTGTGAAGTTTTGTTGAAATTTGCCCAATGAGATGTCATGTAAAGCTAATTGTTCAATTTACCCATTTTCTGATGCCGCCTGGTAACTTCGTATTTTAACCAATCAATATGGCAAATAAAGACAAGCACTTTCATAAGAATAGAATTTTCAAATGTTGTCACTTTGCCCTTTCCTAATGCCGCCTCGCTCCTCCGTGGAATCGGACAAGAATATAATGATTTAAATATTGGGCATTTCACTCCCTTTCTCAGATACCGCACAATCAAAGAGTTCTACACATATTTTAACCAATCAATCAGACTTAAAACATGTAGAGGAAATAAAAGTTCTGCAAAATTGTCTTGAAATCAGAGAAGCACTTTCATAAGAATGCAGTTTTTGGCCTGGGACTTTAGCCCCTGGTTAGAGTAGTAAAACCATTTTTTCGGAGTTGGCAGCCTGCCAATTGCTGTTAACACCCAGCTACGCAGTTTAGAATGAGACTGCGCGAGAAAAATAGTTCAACATGGTTTCAACAAAACTGCATTTAAAGGTTAAGATTTCCCAAAAAATGATCCTAATAATGTTGTTGGAACATCAACCAACAACTTAAGGTCCGTAGGGCCCCGTGCGACGATTACTTAACGGTAAAGAAAGAAGTCGTGTGACAAATGCAGTGGTGGATTTAGTGGGGGCACGTAAGCAACGATTGACGACTTGATTAAGAAAATCAAACGATCCGAATGTCCACACAATTCGTTGGATAGCGATCTCATTGTTGGTGACAAGTTGCGAATTCGAAGAAAGAATTTCAACTATTGGCCTCGTGAAGTCCGACTGAAGATCATCAATGGCTTACAGGAATGTGCCTTATGTCTGCACATAGAGATATGGATATCAACCTTTATGTTTTCAAAAGTCGTCTTCTGCAAATTTATATTATTATCAAAAGCATATTCATGAATTAAAAATGTAACCTACCTAGAATCACTTAAACCCCAGTCGCAATTACCTTGCGATAGGTTTGCGAGTAGTTTGCGGCCAATTTATAGGCATTTCCGGCCGGAATCCTTCGGGACTCCTCGCGGGTCATCGAGGTACTTTTATCTCCGTCTTAAAACATCATCGCATATGAATCGGCTGTTGCCTGGCCGATGTCACACATCACACATATCGGGCGAGCGCCGGGCCAAATTGTGGACTACCCAGACAGTCCGAACGCCGCTCAGAGCCCCGCCGGAAATCGGGCAGACATTGACCGGGGATAGGCCGGCATCATGCCAACCACCCACTGTGGCTCGCAGGTTATGAAAGCCGGCTCATCGAATCATTCATCAGATCATCCAGTCGCGATCTTCACAGAAGGTAACAAATTGACACACACTGTGACAGTTTATCACCAAAGTGTCAGAATAACAGTACTACAAGATGCCCTAGAAAATATGGGATGACTGAAGGAGAAGGAGAGTGCAGAACCCACAATGATTTAGTATTTTGAAAACATTGTGACAAAAGAAGAAATTGCTCGTTTTATATCATTTGTAGAGAGTTATCCAATGATAACATTATACCACAATTAATTGGTATCAGACAAGCTTAATCAGGAGAATATTTTTGAAAATAAGGCAAATTTCACCCTTTCTGATGCCGCAGCAAGAAAAAAAATATGCCGCGCAATTTCTTCTTTTGCCACAATATTTCCAAAAGTCGTCTGCTGCAGAGGCGTCACAAACGGTTTGTATATGGGTAAGGGTTGATATTTCAGTTTTATCTTTCTGAGCCTTTCAGAATAGTATAAAAAACATTGAGGCACACAGAGGAATTGCTCTTTATAAGCAATATCTCCTTTTGCCACAATGTTTTCAAAAGATGTGGGGGACTTAGTGATATATATTTACACATTCAGAGACTCGTAATTGTATTTGGTTACCTAAAATAAGTGGATTCATTGTTTTCCTATTTGACTTTTGCTTATGTTTGCATTCGTAATTCAGACACAAATAGTTTTGGCGTATAACTATGGTAGCCTTGCTAGCAGAATTCTATCAACATATCTGCTTTGACCCGGATTCAAACCCGGGTCTCCCGCATGACAGGCAAACGAACATCGATAACAATAGTTCACATCCATTTGTGTACATGGAGATACTCCACTTTTGCAATATTGCACAGCTTGAAGCGTCTTATAGATATAGACTATACAAAAGGTATACACGTCTATGTAACATCTGTACAGGAAATCAACCTTTTTTTACTATTGGTTCAATAATTTGATTTTCTGGCAGAAATGTTATCACTTGGACTCGACTATCAGTAAAATAAAGGATTGACGTAGAATCGAAAAGCGGCTTCGACTTGATTCACAAACATGTACATGTACTTCCATGAATTCATCTGTTGACAGAGTAGTTGGAGTTCTTTCTATTCAGAAAGTGATGTCAAATAAAGTCAATTTTCCGGCTGATATCCCAACAAGTTACTTCATTTTGTTTTTAAGACAATGTTGACAGCCTCGCTGGTGTAGTGGTAGAGCGTTCGCCTCGGCTGTTGGTTGTCGCAATTTGATCTCCGCTCGGGTCACACCAAAGACTTTCAAATTGGTAGTAATTGCTGTCCTCCTTGGCGCTCAGGGTTGCGATATTGTATAACGACTGACTGGCTGGTGTGAGGATAAATGGACCAGATGTATAAGTAACTTAACCAAGAAACGCCGTGATATACCTGAAAAGTGTAGATTGCGGCGTAAAACACAAAACAATCAATTGTAAGACAAGGACTATTATGCTGTTTAATATAGGAGGGTTGTGAACTATGCTGGAAATAGTGATTTCAAAACATATTTCACATACATCTGCTTCCATTGACATCACATACATTTTATAACTACCAAGACATCAATCTGAAACCGAAATGGTGTTCAGTAATGGAGAGCTACTGTAAAAAGAGATATTTGAAGTAATTCATTGCCGATATTGTAAAAAGACTTAAACAACAGGTACTGATTCCAGTCTAGATTTCGACGAGAAACAAGCCCTTTGCTAAAGACAAGATTTCGGAGATTATTACCTTCTATATAATTATAGTGATGGCATTCATAGCTTAACGTGACTATAGACCGGTTTCTAGATTAAATAGATCTTCAGGAACTACGGCTTGTACAATAATGGTATAACATGTACCGTGATACAAGTAAACATACAATAGCACATGTGTGGTTTAGTTATATGAAGATCGGTCTATTCATCTACACAGTGTAATTAAGAACCTGTAAGGTTAATAGATTAATTATCAAAGCAGATGTGTCTGACAAGCAATTTAAATCTGGGTAATATATAATATTCTCTGAGAATTGTACTACACTATAAGTTATATGAGTAAGAACATAGAGAAGATGGAAAGGGATTCAAAATATAAACAAAAGGTAAAGTGGTCTAAGGGGATAAAGGTGTTTGTAAGGTGTTTGTCTTAAAACTGCTGTTTTCTTAGAATAACGGCGCTGATAGACATGGTCCAGAAAGAGCAGGCTGCTAACGATGCCGAGCTGAATAAATAATATGAGTTAATATATGTTTTAATTTTATATCAGTCTACACATAAATATTTCAAGATGTGCTATTTATTTATCCTTTTTTATAAATATATCTATTTTGTGCTATGCATTTATATGTTCATTAGTTAATTCAAATTCTTTGTTATTCCATGTTTTTATTCATGGTATAGTACATTCTTGCAAATAAAAATCAGCTCTATATTTGTGTTATTTTAGAAACACAACTTTTCAGCACAGTATAGCAATGTTTGCCAATTATCACCTATAAACTCTCTTGTTACACCAAACAATACATCCCACCGAACCCCAACCTCAATTGCTATAGGAAACATTAGAGGTTGGAAAATTTGGGACACACCGAATAATCTAGGGTTAGTCGTATTTTAAATGTCCTTCCTTCAAAATACAGAATTGCATTGCCAACATTAAGATTATCTTCGCGTTCTCACCGCCGATCTGAGTACCTCGATCTCCCCGACCGACCAAATTCCGCGACCAAGCTCGACCAGGTGTTTGGTCGGGGTCGGGGGTCTACACATCCGAAGGTTACCTCTGCCAGACCTTTAGTGGACCATGCTAGACCAACTCAAGACCCTTCCAGACCACTTACCGACACACATCCCGACTTCTACTCGGCCTATACTCGATCATCCCGACCCCTTCCCGATGTATACCCGATTAACACGACCACCCCGACTTTTCTTCGACCTCTACCTGACCATGAACGATCGGGCACGATAGCAGCAGACTAGGTATAACACTATAGTATTTTTCGGTATTCAGACTGTCGAAGAAGCAACTGCATGGAAGTTATTAATCAGTCAAATATGTGACTAGATGTCTTCCCGATGAACTAGACCTTGTACACGAGTTTACCAGAGCGCTAAAAGATGTATTTCAGACCGCTTCCAGACAGCCTGGGTTTTCGACAGCTACACGGATTTTGACACATAAAAAAAAATCCGTGTAGAAACCGCGACCGCTTCCGACCAAGGTAGACCGCTGCAGACCGGACGGGACCCCCCTGCAGACGGAAGGAGATCATTTCACGACTGCATGATCGAGTTTGATCAAGGTAATCAGATCGGCGGTGAGGATAGATAGATCCCTTCGAAAGTGTTTATTATGTTCTTCTTCGAATATAGAACATGAATACCATTTTATCCTGGGGTGTGCCGTATATAACTATATCAGAAAACAATGCATCGGTATTTTTACAATATACCATGTATGTACAAGTTAGTATTACTAATGAACTCAAAGGACGCATCTGTTAAGAAAAACCTAGGTAAATATGTCTACGAGTCGTTTAATCTTCGCAGATCACTGCCATATATCATAGCTAAAGCTAATTAATGTTGTTTTTTATGTACTTCCTCCTTTACTCAGTAATCGTATTAGTACATATATGTGTATGAGTACCTATGTGTATGAGTGTATAGATTGAACGTCAAAAGTTGGGACTCACGACTGTAACAGAATGACGTCCGGTTTGACGTCGTAAAAAATTGAACGCAGTTTTCATTAAATCCGTACAATGCATATGGTCTGGGAAAGACCGGATTTAAATGTTTTTAACGCGCGAGTTTTCTCCATTCTATGTTTGAAGTCATTGTGTGTATGTGTATGTGATTCTTGCGCCTTTCTTGCGTTAAATTTTCTTACATTTTCTCTCTGACGTATACGCTTGTTTTCTATTTTGTTTAGTTTGTCCCTGGACGCGATTCTCTGATTACTTTTGTTCGTACCCTCCTTGCTTTCTGACAGCTGTTTCCGTTGTTTATTATTTTGAATTGCACAATCATATTTTTTATTCGATTGGGAGGTTTTTAGATCGTTTTAACCAGCGGTAATACTCAAAGGTACCCTTTGGCGGCGTCCCTATAATAAGTACACGTAATAAACGTTAAAAAACGCTCAAAGGGGACAAAATGTCAGTTATGACAAAATTATGATATTTCATTCAATATCAACACATTAATTAAACCCGTTGAAATTTAAAAACAATGTTCTAGACGTATGTTGAAAATAAACTCAAAATGGAAAAATAAAATACACAGTTTTAATTATTTGTGTTTAATTCTTAACGCTATCAGTATAAGTGATGTTTTTGGTGAAAGGGGACATTTTATCAGTGAAAATAACCTGAATAAAAATAACGGTTTTTGATGCTAGAATACGCTAAAATTTTATTTACAGAAATTCTGGTTCAGACGTATTTTCCATGCAAAATGTTGTAGTATTTTGCTTAAATAGCAAGCCTCATTTTTATTTTATAAAAATTAGTATGATAAAATACATCCTTTTTTAAGCTGAATTACACAATTTTGTTTTTTCCTTAACGACACCCATCTTCTTGGAGGTCTTGTTTATTTCCGTCAAAATTACATTATTTCCTTTAATACGTATACGACGTCGGTTGATAAATTTTCCTGCTATTTTCTTAAAAAATGTAATTTTAAGAATATGTTTCGTATACTTAGTTGGAACATTTTGTTACAAATTACAACGTCATTTTTAAGCGCATTCCGTGCAAACTATCTTTTTATAAATAAACTCGTTTACCAAAGATAATAATAAAGGTCATGCATCCGAAGTATATTTTATTTCCTTTGTAATCATACCAAAATCATACATGCAGCTGTAAAAATGGCGAAGATATTGAAGATTAATGGTCAACGTGTGACAAAATCTTGCGTGAGCCCCAACTTTTGACGTTCAATCATAGTTATATATGTGTATGTGAGTAAGTAAATGGAAGATATTTCCTTTCATTCTAACTGACCTGGATTTGTTTTATTTGTATTTGCTTGAAGTATTGTATTGTCATGACAAGAAACTTTGTAAGATTAAGTCTAATAAAATATTCTTCTTTTCCTTATAATCGTTCAATTGAGATGTCAGGTGAGAATTGAACCAGTTTCTTAGTATTCATTTCCAATGATTTGCCTGCAAACATTGAAGGGTCACGTTGATTTGATATTAATAGGCGACTCAATTTAACTTAACTTGAACATTTACATCAAACTGGCCTTAATTAGAAAACGTTATTAGAAACACAAACATTTATCATAGTAAGCGATTCATTCATTTAATTTCCAGTATTTATCTTTTTTCTTTTCTCTGAGATAGTCCTTAAGGTATTTTAACTGAGGGTAATTTTACGACTCGATGAAGAATATTAAAAATATGGTGACACACCTTTGATTTGTGACACATTTCTTCATATTAATGATCTAATCCTTTCTGAGACTTAATATACATGTAGATATGTATATATGAAGAGTGGAGTTTGTAAGGGATCACTGTATGATATGTCACCCGTCAGTTTTGTGTTTATTTCAATATCCAGATAGTAGGTGTTTGTTATTGTCTGAACTAGTTCCCACATCTGGCGAAAATGAATGCACATATCTCGGGGAAAAGAATATACAATGATCTTGGAATGGATCATAAACATTTCGTGGAAGGACAATTTCCTCGTTCGAACAATGTCTTGTTCTCCTACAATGATTCCCTAAAAGTGTTTGCACTCATTAGCTTCAAACCCTTTTTCCACCGGGGTGTGTTTACCTCTATAACTTACTCTTTTTTACTAACTTGTCAATACTCTATATTGTTGTTGTGTTAATTTACACGTATACAATACTCTGTATTTATTTTTACAACACTGATGTGCCAGGATGTTAATCTGCACATATACAGTTTTGAATTACGTTCCATTACTCTGTTTTAATGTTGAAGATGATGTTTTGTTAATTTACACATGTTCAGTATAATACATTAATTCTTTATTTGTAAATAGAAGCCACCGGTAAAAAATACAGCAAATATACGAGTTTAAAGTTCTCAAACTTATTTACATGTAAATCTTAGTCGAGCATTTACTTCCATTATAACTGACATATATTTTTCGACCTTCTTTATAATAACATCAATTTCGCTTTTCCACAGGTTGTAAAAACTTCATATCATCTCGGCCTTTATACTATGCATACAATAATGCCTGTTTTCATGCAGGTCACATTGAAAAAAATGCATGGTATTCATTTTCAACTGTTAAAATATCTTTGTAAATTAAACTATAACTACACATGCGATTTTCCCTTTAAAAATTAAAATGTCTTCCTTATTCTACTTTAAGTGTTTTACTGGAGCATCGGAATTTTGAAAACGTCCGTCTTAAATACGGATACATATCAAGCAACATATATATATTTGGATTCAACAAATAATGAATATGTTTGTGAAAATGAACTTGTTGTACGTTCTTATAAATATTGAAAGGAACAATCAGAAATTCATTTATTGAAAAGAGTTATAAAAACCTCAACGTTTTCAACATCTCGAGAGGTTCAAGCGTATCTAAAACTAGACCTCCATTATAGGAGTTTAACCTTCGTTGCCCAACTGTCTCATCCTATTGCATCATGGGCTTTTAGCAAATACATCCATTGCTTTGCATACCTTCTATTAGACATGTGCAATATTTTCCACCAATATTTCATTACTTTTGTTTCATATACATACATTTATAAACAATTAAGGCAGTTTTCCATATTCGGATAAAAACATCTTGGAATTTATTGCGGAATTAACACCTAAAAATTCCCGACAATATTGAAAGTGAACATGTTCACATCTATATAGTCAATTCCAACAGGGACCATCAGTAGTCCCAGCTTCCAACAAGTTATGATCCATAAGTGAGAACAGATGTAATCATTGTATCAAAACGCTTAACTATTCAGTATATAAAAAGTGTCAACAATTACGTTGATTTAATGAAATAAAATATATTGCCTTTTTAGCTTGTGCGACAAGTTTGTTATTCGCAGCTGATCAGGACAATTTTAAAGTAAATAGAAGACCCATATATTTATAAACTGGGTTGACATTTGAACACTATTGGACTGCTTACGACAAGGATTTAATGATTATATTACCGACACGTCAATTTGATTTCAGATTTGAATACATTGAAAAACATTTCCCCCTGAAGTCTCGTTTTGAATAAAATTCTAAATAATCTGTCATGCACTAACGAATCAAATGCTTTACTTACATCCACAAATAAAACATAAACGACCTCTAGGTTTGCTAAAATATTTCTGAATATTTTGAATATATGCCCATTTGTATATTCTATCATTAACAATATTTGAATTACATTTACCACATAAATTGTTCGGGCTATCTTTAGCACCAGCTTTATAAACAGGAACCTTAACACTTTCGGTCAATGATTCCGGAAAATGCCATGATTTTAAAATTTCATTAAATAACACTACTAGATATGGTGCTATTAAATCACATTTGTATTTATAGAATTGTGAAGAAATACCATGTGTATCGGTAGATTTTTTCCTCTCGATTGTAACACTTTTGTTAATTTTGTCGATTGAGAATTAATATTGCATCATGCTCATTTGTAGTCAGCATATACGCCCATTGACTATCTTTAAATTCTGCTGATCATT
Source organism: Serripes groenlandicus (assembly GCA_031761405.1). Taxonomy (NCBI): domain Eukaryota; kingdom Metazoa; phylum Mollusca; class Bivalvia; order Cardiida; family Cardiidae; genus Serripes; species Serripes groenlandicus. The sequence continues at coordinate 40,105,316 of JASEVX010000004.1, forward strand.
TCTGCAACGAAGACATTAGTTTCAAACAATTACTTTTATACAAAATTGTTGAAATCTTCTATATATTTATAAGGTTCTTTTAATAAATGTATCTTGAATCTTGTTTTGCCATTAGACATTTTGTTTAAGGGAAATAACTCTCCGTTCATTGAAACATTAATGTCAAGAGTTGTCTGTCTTCGCCTAGAGAAAGAAAGTTTCGAATGTTCTGCTCTCTACGTATAATTAAAATGCAAACACCCATAGGCGAGTCTCTTTATTGAACAAGAAGCAGTTAAACAGGGAAGTACATGTACGTATTGTGGCAGCCTAAAATGCGTGTTGAACTAACATGTTTGTGTAATGAATAAAGCGTCTGAATTAAGAAGTATAGCAATATGTTTAGAAATCCGTCTCGCCCAGGAACGACCAGAGATACAAATCATTGTATGGAAAAACTCTGGAAACCTGTGTCAATTTGTCAATGACATATTTGAATGTTAGACCTCATTGTATGCAACTTCTAGTTATGTTAACCATAATGAACTAGGGAAAACAAGATGTGAACTGCTTGCTGTCGTCCGGTAGAATGAACTTATCCCACCAATTCACAACAATATATACAACTAACTCACTAATATATCGTGCTACCCATGCACCCAGACGCTTACGAATAACCCTTTTGAATACGCAACGCGAAGAAAAATATTTCACGCTATTCTACGAAACGCGTGAAATTGATATTCTTCTCTCTACGTATATATTACAATACAAACACCAATATGCAAATACAAGACTCTAGAACATGAAAAGAAAGGCAAGAGGCACGTAGTATTAACAGAAATAATCAATTAGAAACACTTGATCTGGCTTCTAAAGGGAATACTACGTAACCATCCTTGCTATGTTCGCTTTTTCATCTGCCATGCCGTTTCCATTTCCACTGTAGATGAACTCGCAGTCTATGTGCACTTTCTCCTTATTAAGTCAATAATGTTCAATGCCACCGAAATGCACCCTTTTTCACGAATGAACTCTCCCAATTTCTTGACATAACGGAAATATTTAAAATTCGTATCGTCCCTTTCTGAAGAAACCAAGACATTATTCATGTGCTACACCATCCCCTCGAAACGAGATTTATCTATATCCGTTTATCCAGCTCCGATTTAATGGACTGCTCCAAACCTAGACATAAATGAAACAAAGACATCATTAGAAACATATTCGAATAGCCAAAAATCCGAAAAACAAATATCTGCGATCAAATAGTAACTAACGTTATGACTAACGAAGTCTGCAGCAGTAAATACCTTGGGAAACAGATTTCCATTTTGGAACTATAAGCGTGCAACAGCATTTTATGACCCAGAAAATCTGCTTGTTTGTTTGCGTTTCTCGATATCAATTTCGGGATGAAAATAATAGTATTTATCACATGACGTTGCTTGTATTTCATGTAATACCCATTACGTATTTCTTTTTATTATATGCCTGTACATTTTCTGGTGGAAATACATGCAGATTGACATGCGCAAATACACCACGACAGATTAAAATTCCGTATCTACATGCGGTGTAAATACAAGATTGTGACGTCAGACAGTGCGCGGAATACTTTCAGCGAGGTATCCCCAATAAACAATGTATTGAATCTGTATATTTAATAGTTTTTTCGCTCTTCATAGATCGTAGGTATATAATAAAAGGAATATTACGTTGCGGGAGCGATAAATGGGTACGTATTGCACGACTCGTAGCGTGGGAAAATCCATATCTTACTCGACCTTCGGTCTCGTAAGATATCGATTTTTCCACGCTACTTGTCGTGCAATACAAACCCTTTTATCGCTCCCGCAACGTAATATTCCGTATATATACAACGTGTGTAATATAACATGACATAATACTAGGAAAAAATGACGTCACGTCATCGTTTTGACGTCATACGTTAGTCACTTTGGCGCCAAAACCTGTAAATTTCATCTAGAAATATTGTAAACGTTAAGTACATTTTTATTGAAATACGCCTCATAAGTCACTTTATGTGATAGATATAATTTATCACATAAATACCCTTATTTTCAAGTTGAGAACAAATCACGGAACAACGATATCCAACATGTGTGATAACAAAAACACGTCATACATGCGACTACTGATGACGTCATTTTGACCTTTATCTTTATTATGTTTATTGTCAAGTTGTTAAATTTTACACATTGAAAAATGCAATAATACGTTATTTTGAATAAATAACGAGTCTTAATTGTTTAAAACATTGTTTTTTTTATTATTATTATTCAAAAATGATGAGGACTACTTTTTTATGCGGTGAATCACAAGTTCTCATGAAGAATAGGTTATTCGGTCTTTGTTTTGATGTTGTCAATATTTTTCATTAAAACACACTGTTTAGGTGATAAAAAGAATCCATCACTCGTTTTTCTTTGGAGAAGATTTCTTAAATTCGTCTCGAAAAAGAGAGTTATTAACCTCGCCAAGATGCTCGGTTAATAACCGTCTTTTTCTAGACTCATTTAAGAAATCTTGATCTCCAAAGAAAACTCATGATGGATCCTATATATCTCATGAGTGTTATTTATTATTACTTTTAATAAACTAAGCTAAATATGACCTCGGAATAATTATTTGTGGCATTGTTATACGGTTTACTGACGAAATTAAAATAGCTTTGGAAAACCCGATTTTCTTTGTGTGTTTCGTCATGTGATAAAAAGAATCTGACATTCGTTGTCATCTCATAAACAGTTTTATTAAACTCGTCCAAGATATTTGTTATTAAGCTCGCCACAGGCTCGCTTAATAACAAAAATTCTTGAACTCGTTTGATAAAACTTTATATGAAATGACAACTCATGTCAGATCCTATATATATGTATTTTACATTGTTCGACCAAACTGAGAGCTTTTTTCTTCAAATATATCTTTCCGCTTCCAACATTTATAATATTGCAAACATTTTAATTATTAGACTTGACTATAACAGTCTTTCACTGCAGCTTAACAATGTGAGAAAACACTGATCTGCGAACTGCTTCCAGCTTTCGCTAAGTAGAGCTCGATCTTGACTCGGGTTCAGACCAAATATCTACGACTTTACTGTCAGTCGCACTCTCTGAAAGAACCATAAACAGATCCGCTTGCGTCATCAAATACGTTTGCCACATTGCATTTAACTGAATCCTTTTGCATTGTAATCATAAGGAAATCGATCATGTATGCGGACCCCATTAAGTATTAAAATCTCTAAATATTTCGTCCGCTATAGACCAGTCATCGCAATTGTAACAACGATTCAGAAAATTCATTTCTCGATATCCATTTCGGGTTTAAAATAATGTTATGTAGCAAATGTATCTTCCTGCTACCAACATTTATAATATTGCAAACATTTTTATTATCATACTTGACTATAACAGTCTTTCCCTATAGCGTATCAGTGTGAGAAAACACGGATCTGCTAACTGCTTCCGGCTCTGGTCATATTAAGCTCGCTCTTGACTCGGGCTGAGACCAAGTACCTACGACTTCACTGTCAGTGACATGCTCTATGAAACAATTAATACCAGTTTCAGTGTCATCAACAAAGACGTTTGCAACATTGCAATTAACCTCATTATTACAATCCATCAAATGGAAAACATGCGTTTAGCAATTTCATATTTCCTTCAAAAACAATAACTCGGATGCAAGTACATCTAGTTTAACCGGGGCTTCCCAACTTGCCCTACTCGATCTGCAGTTATACAACTATCTGGTTCTCAAACGCACCACTTTACCCATGACGCAATGCATCTACAACAGTGTCACTCCCTATGAAAAAATCAATACCAGATTGCAATTAACCTCATTATTGAAATATATCAAATGGAAAAACATACGTTCAGCAATTTCATAATTCTTTCAAAAACAACTCTTCTTATGCAAGTACATTCAGTTTCACCGGGGCATCTCAGCTTTGCCTATCCTATATGCAGTTATAACAAATATCTGGTTTTCAAACGTACCACTTTACACATGACGCATTGCATCTACAACAGTTTCACTCTGTACGCATCAATTTATACCAGATCCACTGGATTCAACAAAGACGTTCACACCATTGCAATTAAACTCTTTATTGAAATCTATCAAATGGAAAAAAGCATGCGTTCAGCAATTTCATATTTCTTTCAAAAACATATCTTCCTATGCAAGCACATCCAGTTTCATGGGGGCATCTCAGCTTTCCCTACCCCCCATATGCTGTAATAACAAATATGCGGTTCTCAAACGTACCACTTTACACATGTCGCACTGCATCTACAACAGTGTCACTCTCTATGAAGCAATTTATACCAGATCCACTGGCGTCAACAAAGACGTTGCAACAATGCAATTAACCTTATCATTACAATCCATCAAATGGAAAATAAAACACCAAAAAACATGCGTTTAGCAATTTCATTATTCATTCAAAAACAACTCTTCAAATGCAAGTACACCCAGTTTAACCAGAGCATCCCGACCTGCCCTACCTGTTATGCAGTAATAACCAATGTCTGGTTCTCAACGAACCACTTTACCCATGACGCATTGCATCTACAACAGTGAAACTCTCTATGAAACAATCAATACCAGATCCACTGGCGTCATCAAAGACGTTTTCAACACTGCAATTAACCTCATCGTTGCAATCCATCAAATGGAAAGAACTATAATTATTCTTACACAAATCATAATCAACATTACTACTTATCTTTGGAATTGTGTCAATGCTTGGCGTATCCAACACCACCTCATTCGGCCTGCCAATGACCGCTTTTCCAACAACGGAAACAAGATCCTGAAATAATCTGCTCTAATGACTCCAATTGGAAGTTCGGTAAATGTTGCATCCGAGTAAGAAGCTCGTTTTGTGTCCATGTCCGAGGCTGCCACGTGGATTAATTTCTTGTAATAACTTAAAACAATATGTGAACTGCTTGCTGTCGTCCGGTAGAATTAACTTATCCCGCCAATTCACAACAATATATACAAATAACTCACCAATATATCGTGTTACCCATGCACCCAGACGCTTTCGAATATACGCGAAGAAAAATATTTCACGCTATTCTACGAAACGCGTGAATTTGATATAAAGGAAAGTGATCCGAGTCATCCCAACTAGCAACATTAAACTAACTGACAAAGGGAAACAATTCAGATGATGCTATATGGTTGTCTACTACACTTCTACCAGTGTTTGCAGTGCATGTTAAACTGCCAACAACTGTCATCAAACTGGCGACCTTTTAGTATATGTAGACCATGGATACAGCATAATTCAACAAGAGACTTTCCAAATGCATTTTTAAACTGTTTTCTTTAATATCACGCGGATATTAGAACGTTTCTGAATTGTTTTCAACATCAAATATAATCCAAAAATTATTAATGTTAAGTTACACGTGTACAGCTTTTAATTGTTTTCATTATTCTGTATTTATGTTTAATATAATGTTTGGTTCATTTTTATATATTAGCTTTTAATCATTTATCATTAGTCTGTATTACTGTTGACAATGCTATTGCGTAAGTTACACATATACAGCTTTGACTGTTTCATAACTCTGTATTTATGTTAACAAGGATATTGCGTAAGTTACACATATACAGCTTTGACTGTTTCATAACTCTGTATTTATGTTAACAAGGATATTGCGTAAGTCTACATATTTACAGATTTGACTGTTTCATAACTCTGTATTTATGTTAACAAGGATATTACGTAAGTCTACATATATACAGCTTTGACTGTTTCATTACTCTGTATTTATGTTAACAAGGATATTGCGTAAGTTACACATATACAGCTTTGACTGTTTCATAACTCTGTATTTATGTTAACAAGGATATTGCGTAAGTCTACATATTTACAGATTTGACTGTTTCATAACTCTGTATTTATGTTAACAAGGATATTACGTAAGTCTACATATATACAGCTTTGACTGTTTCATTACTCTGTATTTATGTTAACAAGGATATTGCGTAAGTCTACATATATACAGCTTTGACTGTTTCATAACTCTGTATTTATGTTAACAAGGATATTGCGTAAGTCTACATATATACAGCTTTGACTGTTTCATAACTCTGTATTTCTGTTAACAAGGATATTGCGTAAGTCTACATATATACAGCTTTGACTGTTTCATTACTCTTTATTTATGTTAACAAGGATATTGCCTAAGTTACACATATACAGCTTTGACTGTTTCATAACTCTGTATTTATGTTAACAAGGATATTGCGTAAGTCTACATATATACAGCTTTGACTGTTTCATGACTCTGTATTTATGTTAACAAGGATATTGCGTAAGTCTACATATATACAGCTTTGACTGTTTCATTACTCTGTATGTATACACATATACAGCTTTGACTGTTTCATAACTCTGTATTTATGTTTACAAGGATATTGCGTAAGTTACACATATACAGCTTTGACTGTTTCATAACTCTGTATTACTGTTGACAATGATATTGCGTAAGTCTACATATATACAGCTTTGACTGTTTCATAACTCTGTATTTATGTTAATAGGGATATTGCGTAAGTCTACATATATACAGCTTTGAGTGCTTCATTACTCTGTATTTATGTTAACAAGGATATTGCGTAAGTCTACATATATACAGCTTTGACTGCTTCATTACTCTGTATTGATGTTGACGATGGTGTTACGTTCATCCACACATATACTTCGTTGAATTCTTTGTTATTGCTCTGTTTTAATGCTGACAATTCTGATACGTTTATTTACATGTCTATATTTTTTATTATCCACTGCTCTTTCTTTATGTTAACACTGACGTTGTATTAATTTACATGTATACACATTTTTAATTTCAAATTACTCCATGTTTATGTTGATAAGGCTGTCTGGTTTACGTGTAAGTATACAGCTTTTGTAATTTAATATTGACAATGCTGTTTCGTTAATGTACATGTCTACAGCTTTTGAATGTTCCTTTATTCTGTAAATCCGGGAAACAGACACCTTCCAACAGAACCTGTGTCTCTTTATAAAAGGAGGCGGTAAATCTGGAGAACAGACAGCTTCTATTAGAACCACAGTCACTTTACAGGGGACGCTCGATTCGGAGATCAGACAGTTTCCATTGGAATCTTAGTCACATTATACATGGGACGGTAAATCCGGAGAATAGACAGCTTCCAACATAACCTAAGTCACTTTACACAGGGGGACGGTAAATCCGGAAAACAGACATCTTCCATTAGAACCTCAGTAACTTTTTACAGAGTACAGTAGATCCGGAGAACAGACAGCTTCCATAATAACCTCAGTAATTTTTTACAGAGGACGGTAAATCCGGAAAACAGACATCTTCCATAATAACCTCAGTAACTTTGTACAGGGGACGGTAAATCCGGAGAACGAACAGCTTCCATAATAACCTCAGAAACTTTACAGGGGACGGTAAATCCGGAGAACGGACAGCTTCCATAATAACCTCAGTAACTTTACAGGGGACGGTAAATCCAGAGAACGGACAGCTTCCATAATAACCTCAGAAACTTTACAGGGGACTGTAAATCCAGAGAACGGACAGCTTCCATAATAACCTCAGAAACTTTACAGGGGACGGTAAATCCAGAGAACGGACAGCTTCTATAATAACCTCAGTAACTTTACAGGGGACGGTAAATCCAGAGAACGGACAGCTTCCATAATAACCTCAGAAACTTTACAGGGGACGGTAAATCCGGAGAACGGACAGCTTCCATAATAACCTCAGAAACTTTACAGGGGACGGTAAATCCGGAGAACGAACAGCTTCCCTAATAACCTCAGAAACTTTACAGGGGACGGTAAATCCGGAGAACGGACAGCTTCCATAATAACCTCAGAAACTTTACAGGGGACGGTAAATCCGGAGAACAGACAGCTTACAACATAACCTCAGAAACTTGACAGGGGACGGTAAATCCGGAGAACGAGCAGCTTCCATAATAACCTCAGTAACTTTACAGGGGACGGTAAATCCGGAAAACAGACAGCTTACAACATAACCTCAGAAACTTTACAGGGGACGGTAAATCCGGAGAACAGACAGCTTTCATTATAACCTCAGTAACTTTTTACATGGTACGGTTAATTCGGAGAACAGACAGCTTCCAACATAACCTTAGTCACTTTACAGGGGACGATAAATCCGGAGAACAGACAGCTTCCATTAGAACCTCAGTAACTTTTTGTACAGGGTATGGTAAATCCGGAGAACAAAACAGCTTCCATTATAACCTCAGTAACTTTTTACAGCGGACGGTAAATCCGGAGAACGAACGGCTTCCATTAGAACCTCAGTGGGTGTGTCTGGTACCCCGTATTTCTCGGGAAACAGTAGTGTGTCTGGTACCACGTATTTCTCTGTAACAGTGATGTGTCTGGTACCCCGTATTTCTCGGCAATTGTAGTGTGTATGGTACCCCGTATTTCTCGACAACAGTAGTGTGTCTGGTACCCCGTATTTCTCGGTAACAGTAGTGTGTCTGGTACCCCGTATTTCTCGGTAACAGTAGTGTGTCTGGTACCCCGTATTTGCAATATTGACCTGTTGACCTGGGATTTTATAAGAACCGTTGCATAAACGTTAAGCTTATGAACTTCTACTTATTGGACGGTCATGAAAGATGGCGTTGTTACGTGGATAACAGTCACCGCTTGATTCGTCCAACTCCGGAAAATCAGAAGTCAAGTATCACGTTTCACAGCATATCTCTAAAGATACTGGTTGTCCTGTTGCTTCTAATTGCTGTGAATGGTACAATATTTCTGCACGTACGTAATAAATAATGTTACAGAAATGGATACTCGAGAAAAAAAAGGATTTGATTTAGGATAAGAAAGACAAGCTATTAAAAGAACATCATTTGTCTGCAGGTAAATTGGGACTTGATTGCGAAACGAGTTTTCTATAAAACGATAACTACACTTATCAAAACGTATAACTTTTCACATTTTGATTGAGTATACCTTTTTTATGCATCAAAATGTTTAATCGAAATCTTTAATATTGGCTATTGAGGCAGTTTAATCATAATTATTTGATCCAATTTACCGATTCATGAAGAACAGCGCGTAACAACGTGTATCGACACGAACGACAAATGCACAGGAATTAAGTGGTTTGGCGCGAAAAGAAGATAGCACGTGGTCAATGATAAACAATAACCACATCCAAAAACCACACAAAAGGGCGAATGTCAATTAAGCAATGCAGAATGGCCGTTGAATCTGTAAATGCCGGTGTCTACCCATCTGAAGTTAGTTCCCAAATTACCTTAATGTTAATGATTCAAACAACAAATGTTCAAATAGATGTAGACAACCATCATTATGGTTCAAATAAATCAAATACTAGTGATGTATCACATGTATTTGTTACATGTTCTGGTCGCATCTTCCAGCATGGAAAGCAATTATCAATATTATCACTGGATATCCAACAAAAAGCATATGATGTACTTAACAAAATGCACACCCTGAATGGAAGTGAGTGGTGATCTAATCGTATCGAATGATGCCAAAACGCAACATTGACTACATTACCGTTTCGTCAGAATAATATGAAACTGCACCTTATCGTATCAGCTTTAATTTTTTATTTCGGACTTTGCACGTCAAGCAAACAGTTCATGTATCTTTGTCGTCGAGCCCATTCGTTTGTTTTTAAATAATAAAAAAAATATTGACTAAAATAATTTGTGTCGAAAAGTTTCAAAAGGTTTTCTGTGTAAAAGCTATTAGCTGCCGTCCACTAAAGCTCCGATGCTTTGCGAAAGGGTTGCAGATAAAATGTTGCTAGTTTCGGGAATCTTTCGGGATCATTAATCGATAAAATGGGCGAATGTTTGCCATCGGGCTCGTTGAGCATGTATTCGCAGAGTGGCATACAACAGGTTGCGGTATAAACGCCGAAACCTATCCGAAGTAGCCGAATGCGACGCGGAAGAATGCCGGCAGTTCCGGAACTGGCTCCCGAATGTTTCCCGGTCGTGTGGAAAGGTTGCGGTAACATTGCGGAATATGCTGAAGAGTTGCCGAATCGTTGGCGATAGAATGCTGAAATGTTGCCGATTAGAGTGTTGGTGTATATAAACGATGCCGAACTACTATTTTGATATCAGTTGCTAGTGGGACACCATGGATGTTAGAGGCCTTCACCTTGCACTTCAGTTTCAAATCCAAGCTGAAATGGATGCCACATGCTTGCCTTGGCATTGTATTTGAGACAGAGAAGAAGAATACTACATCGATGGTGGGTCAGCCCCTGTCTCACAGACGACAGGAGGCTTCAGTATGGACAGTAAAATACATTGGTGAGTGTACTCCGAGATGAAGATGTCACCTCCTTCAAAAAGTATTTGAGGATCACGCCAACATTGTGTGAGGACATACTCCAGCGTATAACGCCTTGCATTAAAAAAAACACCAGTTCACGTAACGCCCTTCCTGTTGGCTTAACGCTTGCGGTGATGATGAGGTACATGGCATCTGGGGACATGTACGCCTCCTTGGCATATGACTTCTAAATTTGCTGCGGAAAGTGTATGCCAGTTTGATCCAGTGTGTACTGCCCTGCTACAGGTGTATAAGGACGAAGTTCCGGTCATCCCAATACTCCAGAGGCCTGGCGTGAAGTGGCCGCCCAATTTGAGAGAAGATGGAACATGCCCCACTTTTTCATATTTTTTTCTTCTCAGCTTGTGCTGGCAGATAGGGGTTTACTCCTTCATCCGAATTTTAGTGTTCTGGGGCTGGCTGACTAGTATATTTCACGCCTAATCATTTTTGGGATAGCTTGCCCTTGCTTCGCACCATGACTATATAGTGCTCAATTCACATCAAAAAATGTCGATGTTGTCAATTTCTAAAACTATTGGCATACTGACAGCATCGCTTCTGCTGTCGCTCTTTCAGCGACGATCCGGCATCTTTTAATAACATGATCGGCATAGCTTCCGCGTGTATACGCGAAACAGAATTTATCTCGTTCGCACTACACATTATCTCGTTCGCACGACTTAGTATCTCATACGCACGAGATACTTATCTCGTTACCACGACTTAGTATCTCGTGCGCACGAGATAAAAAAAATATTCGTGTGTGTCCCTTTAGAGTTGCCGTATGAAGATCCAAAAGCCGTCCCGAATAAAACATTCGGCGTTCAAATTTTAAAACTTATCTGGTTTCTAAAACTACATAAACTACATGAAGATACGGCAGCTCTAAATGGACACAAACATTTTTATAACTTACATACGATTTTTTTTTTATCTCGTGCGCACGAGATAGTATCTCGTTCGCACGACATAGTATCTCGTTCGCACGACTTAGTATCTCGTACGCACGAGATACTTATCTCGTTACCACGACTTAGTATCTCGTGCGCACGAGATAAAAAAATATTCGTGTGTGTCCCTTTAGAGTTGCCGTATGAAGATCCAAAACCGTTCCGAATAAAACATTCGGCATCCAAATTATAAAACTTTCAAAATTTGGATGCCAATGTGCCAAGAATTAAGGAAAGACAAGAAGGGGTTAAGGAAAGATAAGGAGGGGTTAAGGAAAGACAAGGAGGGGTTAAGGAAAGACAAGAAGGGGTTAAGGAAAGACAAGAAGGGGTTAAGGAAAGACAAGGAGGGGTTAAGGAAAGACAAGAAGGGGTTAAGGAAAGACAAGGAGGGGTTAAGGAAAGACAAGGAGGGGTTAAGGAAAGACAAGGAGGGGTTAAGGAAAGACAAGAAGGGGTTAAGGAAAGACAAGGAGGGGTTAAGGAAAGACAAGAAGGGGTCAAGGAAAGACAAGAAGGGGTTAATGAAAGACAAGAAGGGGTTAAGGAAAGACAAGGAGGGGTTAAGGAAAGACAAGGAGGGGTTAAGGAAAGACAAGGAGGGGTTAAGGAAAGACAAGAAGGGGTTAAGGAAAGACAAGGAGGGGTTAAGGAAAGACAAGGAGGGGTTAAGGAAAGACAAGGAGGGGTTAAGGAAAGACAAGGAAGAGTTAAGGAAAGACAAGAAGGGGTTAAGGAAAGACAAGGAGGGGTTAAGGAAAGACAAGGAGGGGTTAAGGAAAGACAAGGAGGGGTTAAGGAAAGACAAGGAGGGGTTAAGGAAAGACAAGGAGGGGTTAAGGAAAGACAAGGAAGAGTTAAGGAAAGACAAGAAGGGGTTAAGGAAAGACAAGGAGGGGTTAAGGAAAGACAAGGAGGGGTTAAGGAAAGACAAGGAGGGGTTAAGGAAAGACAAGGAGGGGTTAAGGAAAGACAAGGAAGAGTTAAGGAAAGACAAGGAGGGGTTAAGGAAAGACAAGGAGGGGTTAAGGAAAGACAAGGAGGGGTTAAGGAAAGACAAGAAGGGGTTAAGGAAAGACAAGGAGGGGTTAAGGAAAGACAAGGAGGGGTTAAGGAAAGACAAGGAAGAGTTAAGGAAAGACAAGAAGGGGTTAAGGAAAGACAAGGAGGGGTTAAGGAAAGACAAGGAGGGGTTAAGGAAAGACAAGGAAGAGTTAAGGAAAGACAAGGAGGGGTTAAGGAAAGACAAGAAGGGGTTAAGGAAAGACAAGAAGGGGTTAAGGAAAGACAAGGAGGGGTTAAGGAAAGACAAGAAGGGGTTAAGGAAAGACAAGAAGGGGTGACAAGAAGGGGTTAAGGAAAGACAAGGAGGGGTTAAGGAAAGACAAGAAGGGGTTAAGGAAAGACAAGGAGGGGTTAAGGAAAGACAAGGAGGGGTTAAGGAAAGACAAGAAGGGGTTAAGGAAAGACAAGGAGGGGTTAAGGAAAGACAAGGAGGGGTTAAGGAAAGACAAGAAGGGGTTAAGGAAAGACAAGGAGGGGTTAAGGAAAGACAAGGAGGGGTTAAGAAAGACAAGGAGGGGTTAAGGAAAGACAAGAAGGGGTTAAGGAAAGACAAGGAGGGGTTAAGGAAAGACAAGGAGGGGTTAAGAAAGACAAGAAGGGGTTAAGGAAAGACAAGAAGGGGTTAAGGAAAGACAAGAAGGGGTTAAGGAAAGACAAGAAGGGGTTAAGGAAAGACAAGGAGGGGTTAAGGAAAGACAAGGAGGGGTTAAGGAAAGACAAGGAGGGGTTAAGGAAAGACAAGGAGGGGTTAAGAAAGACAAGAAGGGGTTAAGGAAAGACAAGAAGGGGTTAAGGAAAGACAAGGAGGGGTTAAGGAAAGACAAGGAGGGGTTAAGGAAAGACAAGGAGGGGTTAAGGAAAGACAAGAAGGGGTTAAGGAAAGACAAGGAGGGGTTAAGGAAAGACAAGGAGGGGTTAAGAAAGACAAGAAGGGGTTAAGGAAAGACAAGAAGGGGTTAAGGAAAGACAAGAAGGGGTGACAAGAAGGGGTTAAGGAAAGACAAGAATGGGTTAAGGAAAGACAAGGAGGGGTTAAGAAAGACAAGAAGGGGTCAAGGAAAGACAAGAAGTGGTTAAGGAAAGACAAGGAGGGGTTAAGGAAAGACAAGAAGGGGTTAAGGAAAGACAAGAAGGGGTCAAGGAAAGACAAGAAGGGGTCAAGGAAAGACAAGAAGTGGTTAAGGAAAGACAAGGAGGGGTTAAGAAAGACAAGAAGGGGTCAAGGAAAGACAAGAAGTGGTTAAGGAAAGACAAGGAGGGGTTAAGGAAAGACAAGAAGGGGTTAAGGAAAGACAAGAAGGGGTCAAGGAAAGACAAGAAGGGGTCAAGGAAAGACAAGAAGTGGTTAAGGAAAGACAAGGAGGGGTTAAGGAAAGACAAGGAGGGGTTAAGAAAGACAAGAAGGGGTCAAGGAAAGACAAGAAGTGGTTAAGGAAAGACAAGGAGGGGTTAAGAAAGACAAGAAGGGGTTAAGGAAAGACAAGAAGGGGTTAAGGAAAGACAAGAAGGGGTTAATGAAAGACAAGGAGGGGTTAAGGAAAGACAAGAAGGGGTTAAGTAAAGACGAGGAGGGGTTAAGGAAAGACAAGAAGGGGTTAAGGAAAGACAAGAAGGGGTTAAGGAAAGACAAGGAGGGGTTAAGGAAAGACAAGAAGGGGTTAAGGAAAGACAAGAAGGGGTTAAGGAAAGACAAGGAGGGGTTAAGAAAGACAAGAAGGGGTCAAGGAAAGACAAGAAGTGGTTAAGGAAAGACAAGAAGGGGTTAAGGAAAGACAAGGAGGGGTTAAGGAAAGACAAGAAGGGGTTAAGGAAAGACAAGAAGGGGTTAAGGAAAGACAAGGAGGGGTTAAGGAAAGACAAGAAGGGGTGACAAGAAGGGGTTAAGGAAAGACAAGGAGGGGTTAAGGAAAGACAAGAAGTGGTTAAGGAAAGACAAGGAGGGGTTAAGAAAGACAAGAAGGGGTCAAGGAAAGACTAGAAGGGGTTAAGGAAAGACAAGAAGGGGTTAAGGAAAGACAAGGAGGGGTTAAGGAAAGACAAGAAGGGGTTACGAAAAGACAAGGAGGGGTTAAGGAAAGACAAGAATGGGTCAAGGAAAGACAAGAAGTGGTTAAGGAAAGACAAGAAGGGGTTAAGGAAAGACAAGGAGGGGTTAAGGAAAGACAAGGAGGGGTTAAGGAAAGACAAGAAGGGGTTAAGGAAAGACAAGGAGGGGTTAAGGAAAGACAAGAAGGGGTTAAGGAAAGACAAGGAGGGGTTAAGAAAGACAAGAAGGGGTTAAGGAAAGACAAGGAGGGGTTAAGGAAAGACAAGAAGGGGTGACAAGAAGGGGTCAAGGAAAGACAAGAAGGGGTCAAGGAAAGACAAGGAGGGGTTAAGGAAAGACAAGAAGGGGTTAAGGAAAGACAAGGAGGGGTTAAGAAAGACAAGAAGGGGTTAAGGAAAGACAAGGAGGGGTTAAGGAAAGACAAGGAGGGGTTAAGGAAAGACAAGAAGGGGTGACAAGAAGGGGTCAAGGAAAGACAAGAAGGGGTCAAGGAAAGACAAGGAGGGGTTAAGGAAAGACAAGAAGGGGTTAAGGAAAGACAAGGAGGGGTTAAGGAAAGACAAGAAGGGGTTAAGGAAAGACAAGGAGGGGTTAAGGAAAGACAAGAAGGGGTCAAGGAAAGACAAGAAGGGGTTAATGAAAGACAAGAAGGGGTTAAGGAAAGACGAGGAGGGGTTAAGGAAAGACAAGAAGGGGTTAAGGAAAGACAAGAAGGGGTTAAGGAAAGACAAGGAGGGGTTAAGGAAAGACAAGAAGGGGTTAAGGAAAGACAAGAAGGGGTTAAGGAAAGACAAGAAGGGGTTAAGGAAAGACAAGGAGGGGTTAAGGAAAGACAAGAAGGGGTTAAGGAAAGACAAGAAGGGGTTAATGAAAGACGAGGAGGGGTTAAGGAAAGACAAGAAGGGGTTAAGGAAAGACAAGAAGGGGTTAAGGAAAGACAAGGAGGGGTTAAGGAAAGACAAGGAGGGGTTAAGGAAAGACAAGAAGGGGTTAAGGAAAGACAAGGAGGGGTTAAGGAAAGACAAGGAGGGGTTAAGGAAAGACAAGAAGGGGTTAAGGAAAGACAAGGAGGGGTTAAGGAAAGACAAGGAGGGGTTATGGAAAGACAAGAAGGGGTTAAGGAAAGACAAGAAGGGGTTAAGGAAAGACAAGGAGGGGTTAAGGAAAGACAAGGAGGGGTTAAGGAAAGACAAGAAGGGGTTAAGGAAAGACAAGGATGGGTTAAGGAAAGACAAGGAGGGGTTAAGGAAAGACAAGGAGGGGTTAAGGAAAGACAAGAAGGGGTCAAGGAAAGACAAGAAGGGGTTAAGGAAAGACAAGAAGGGGTCAAGGAAAGACAAGGAGGGGTTAAGGAAAGACAAGGAGGGGTTATGGAAAGACAAGAAGGGGTTAAGGAAAGACAAGAAGGGTTACAGAACATCGCGAACACATGCCGAAACATACCGATGTTGTGAATTTCGCTTTCGAGAAGCCTTCGGAGGTCTAATGGACATCCCGTCTAAGAGAGACAAATCAAATTGTATATAAATAAAAGTACAGGTAACAGTTACTTTTCTTAATCGCGAAAAAAGCATTTTCCTCATAAGCCGACAACAAACAAAAGCACGAATGCGCGTGTTTCCGTATCGTAATTAAAACATGGAGTACATGTACTTTATCATCGTGGACGCTTGTAGCTTTTAACGGAATTATACCAATATGAATGACAGACGGATAATGAGATCCTCGCGGGAAAAGGGAGACAAATTGAAGACTTTCTGCCTGTAAACAATGTGTTCAATTTCTATAGTCGTTAAATGAATGGGATATTTGACGCTCAAGACGACATCTTGAGACGTTCGTAAAATGGGTGCAATGCAAGACAAGCGGTGCAGTGCAATGGATGGTCATTGCCTTGGAAACAGTATGTGGTAGCATTTATATTTTGTTTTGCTTTACACTACATCTATAGCTTATAAATGCATTTTGAGAGGAAAACTCGAACTTATACCATACACTACCAACTTGAATTTTAATATTTAGTAAATATTCAACTTTGTAAGTTTAATGTTGCAATTTTAATATCTCAAGTTTAAAACTGTTCGCCTTCCGAGGAAGCATATTCTTCCTTAGCCAATAGCGCTTCTTCTATTGGATTTTGATGTAAATGTCATTCTTGGTTACAGCTACTGGTAATTGACAGGCCACACGCGTCTTCCTTCGAGTACTGTTTTATTTCAATAACAAATAATCATAATTATGTGAGCAATAGTTGCAAGGAAGATTATGTGGCGTCAGACAGGACGTTAATAGTGCTGTTACTGCCCAGAGTCACAAAAGACGAGTTTTAGACCTACATTACAGTCCAACATCCATACCCAAAACAAAACGAAATTACCACAATACACATAAACCGTGTCGACATTATGTATTGCAGTCCAGTATCAAAACCCATGGATCCCACAAAATACACGAAACTGTTTTTGTATTCTCCTACTTGTTACGGTGTTAGCTACAGCACACACGGACTTAAAAAAATTGCTGGATCTTATAACTAACTATCATAAAAACAATCTTATTGTTAAGCAAATGTAAAAGTAAGGGTGATTCAAATATACTAATAGTCATTACAGTCATTTCAGTGGCCCTACTATTAAACATTACGATAGGAAACTAGATATTTTAAGTTATTACAAATGTTAGTGATGCTAATGCAGAAGTGGTTAGTATTACAAAGGAAAATTCAAACTTCAGACGTTAAAATTGGAAGAGATTGCAGAGGATGAATATCACTTTTAAGTTTTCCTAGTACATTCCGATTTTGCTTATTTTTCTGTGGGAGTCACAATAGAAACAAGCCGGTAGGCGACGTGGGATTCGCCTTAGCGTATATATATGAACTAGTGTGATAGGCGCTAGGGGCGATTGAAGTGAAAAACGACACTAAAACGATACCCTATCTTTGAAGGGCTACCATGAGAAAAAATTGAGCATTAAAACAAACAATTCTATGTACGTTTTTTTAAATATCTCGAAGTATTCACAACCGAAGTTTCAGGTCTCCACGTTGAAAACTGTAGGAGGGGATAGATTGTTGGTGAACGTAGGTCGAAAAAACAGTTTTCCTCGTATTTATCGTATTTCAGCCCTTAAAACGCGGTTTTTTGCTAACTGCATAGCAACGGGTGGGTCCATAGCAACGAAATTCAAACGCGCAATCTCCGAGCACCTACATCGGCTCGTTGGTTTGGGCTGTGGAGCGTCGATATACAAACAAACAAACAGACAGACAGACGGAACATCCTGACAATAACGGATATCTCAAGCGAATAGCGAATCCCAATATTGTCCTTACACAAGCATGATTTTGAATATCATGCTATGTCCATTTTCGAGGTATATGGAAAATAAGTTGGTGGGTTTTGCGAAAGTCTAATGATGCATATAAAAGTGTCAAGCTTGGATCGCACGGCGACGCAAACAAAATCACACACATATGGACATATGCGCGAAGATACACTAAATTAACATTGTGGTAACCATGTCTTGCTCATGAAAGGTATGCTGGACAAATTAACAAACCAGTAAACATGACAGTTGTCTGTACAAGATATTTGGTTATTCAAGGGCAGATGACTCGTTGTACAAGAGTCTGATCTGTACAATTTCATATCTTTATATATGATAATATATTTTCGACATGTACAACACATTTGAGTACATTTCATCACCGTTTAAACGCGCGTACACCTTTGACAGAGGCTTGGTTCTTGAAAAAAAGACATTTCACATGGCCAAATTAATTGTCTTTTTTCCAGGTATGCTTATTGCACAAGAAGAAAAGCGTTCATTCATTTAGTTAATATTATACAAACTTTTTGCCTAAAAACGTACACTATTTATAAATTAAATATGAAAAATTAATACAAAAAGTTAGATCTCCGTGTTCATAGAATATCCCCCACCTACTTACCTCCAATATATCTCGAACATGGTCATACCATACCATCCAATAGAACGCATTGTAAGGACAATACATCAGTAGTGGTTCTCACAAAAATGAAATAACTCGGAATGCAGCAGCCCCCTTTAGCGAGATAAGAGTTAAAACATCGTGATGTGTCAGACTCTGTAATTGTTTGTCACATTAAATAAGACGTTGGTATAAAGGTCTAGATCAGACTGTTCAGATGGACAAGTGCATTTCGATCAATATAAGTAAATAAATAAGTTTTGCGTTGATTACGTAAGTCATATTTGACCAGGGTTGCTTGACCTCGGGAGTGAATGACCCTCGTCCAACAGTTGATTGATTGTTTGTTTTGTACGCCACTTTCAATAATGTTTCAGTTATATCATGGCGTTTACTTGGTAAGTTACCTGTAACTTACCCCGAAATCATGAGGGCCAAGGAGTGCAGCCATTACTACCAGTTTTAAAGTTGTTGGTATGACCCGGCCGAGGATCGAAGACACGACCTCCCGTGACCGAGGATCGAAGACACGACCTCCCGTGACCGAGGCGGACGCCACTCTTCCACTTCACATCCAAGGTGGTCTAAAATCCAACAGATATATATTCAAGGATCAGTGTCTATGGAATTGTCTTTTTCTATATTGATAGACACATTTTTTCTGTTTTTTTCTCAGAAAAGAATGTCACGTGTTAATTTTGACTTATGTAAGATATCTCTTATTAAGTACAGTCAGTGATAATATAAATTATAATAAACTATTTGTCTTGAGATATTTTCGAATAATCTATGAATATAGACATGGTGGACTTATTCCATGTACGAACAGTGAACACATGTGTGCTGATAGAGTCTCGTTATTACTTGACATTGGACTTATTCCATGTACAAACAGTGAACACATGTGTGCTGACAGAGTCTCGTTATTACTTGACCTTGGACTTATTCCATGTACGAACAGTGAACACATGTGTGCTGACAGAGTCTCGTTATTACTTGACCTTGGACTTATTCCATGTACGAACAGTGAACACATGTGTGCTGATAGAGTCTTGTTATTACTTGACCTTGGACTTATTCCATGTACGAACAGTGAACACATGTGTGCTGATAGAGTCTCGTTATTACTTGACCTTGGACTTATTCCATGTACGAACAGTGAACACATGTGTGCTGACAGAGTCTCGTTATTACTTGACCTTGGACTTATTCCATGTACGAACAGTGAACACATGTGTGCTGATAGAGTCTCGTTATTACTTGACCTTGGACTTATTCCATGTACGAACAGTGAACACATGTGTGCTGATAGAGTCTCGTTATTACTTGACCTTGGACTTATTCCATGTACGAACAGTGAACACATGTGTGCTGATAGAGTCTCGTTATTACTTGACCTTGGACTTATTCCATGTACAAACAGTGAACACATGTGTGCTGATAGAGTCTCGTTATTACTTGACCTTGGACTTATTCCATGTATATTTTGACGGCTATCTGCCGATATATGTTCACATCACGGATATGCAAAAAGACCGTATATCACCTGACACCACTTGTTTGGTTTACATCTATTAAAATTAGGGATGGCAACGAATATTCGAATGTTCGAATATTCGATCGTATAGTCGAATATTCGAATACTATATCATGATTCGAATATTCGATAAAAATCAGAAGTATTTATAAACTATTTACATATTTAAATCAAATTGACGATACTTGAAATATTTACCCATGCGTTTTGTTGTTAAAAAGTGAATGTAAAGGGTTACCGATGGTCAATGTTACGCGTATTGTATAAGATGTCAATACTGTAGATAACATGTTAAACTGATAATCCTTGCATTGGGCTATTAAAGTGATCGCTACAATACTAATGGTTTCGTTCCAAAACTCCGTAACTTCAACTGAGATAGGAGGTAGTTACGTTATTATTCAATTACATATCAATCACACAAATCCGTCAGTTTGGCTGTGCAATTATCTGATTACATATTAATGTTTTAAAGCAATCCGGTACTGGGAATATTTCGTGCCCATTTTCAACAGTATTTACTTTATAAACCAGCAAGAGACAGGTTTAATTGCTTCTAATGGGCAGTGCCACATTTCTACTCCAATAACGACATCCACCCGTCAAGAGGATCCATGTCCGATTTTTCATGTTTTGAAAAGATTTGATAATTGGGAACATTTCATGTCATTTTCAACAGTATTTCAGTGGTATACATGGTATCAGAACTACATGCCTAATACATGCTTCATACACAAATACATTAAGCAAGTGATTAATTAATAAAAATCTGAGCACTTTACTGACGAATTTTTCACTAACATTGTTTTCTTTCAAATTCACGGGTTGAACGAACATGTAAATGCAAGTCCTGGAACTTGAATAAAATAAGACAACACTTTACGGCAAATAACGTATTTATAAACTCTTTTTTGGCGAAGCATGCACAATTGGGTCGAATATTCGAATATTCGAATACTTTGTGATCGAATACTAATTTTGGTATTCGTTGCCATCCCTAATTAAAATTAATATCATTCACTCTTTGTGGTTGCTTCTTGAAAACATATTCAACAAACAATATTCGCACATATACTGTGAACATAGAAGGTTGACCAAAGGGATATACAGCCTAACACGTTGGTCATACAATCTACCATAATATGTTTTCCACTTCATGAAATAAATTCGAATATCAATCTCATGAGTCTGATATATGATACAATGACCCTCTGTATACGCGTTGGCCAACAGTATGCCCGCTGACATGTATGTCGCCCACAAACTAAAACTACGACATTATTTCACACTACTGAGCTACACGCGGTGAAATCAATAGACTTTTATCATATATGCTCCTTCGAGACGAAATAATTGCACCTTTTGCCATTTAGAAGGGGATTGATGCTCTTAATACTAAACCAGTTCTGTCAATAACACAATTACCGATAGGGAAAAAAACATATAGCCTTAAAGTTGTGTGGACCTATATCACAACACTTCTGACTGACATGATCACTTAAGTACATGCATCACAAGACTGGTTACAATGACACGATTGTTTCCAGTTAAATTGAAATGATTCTAAAAATGGATTCCATATCATGATGGGATTGCTTTTTATGATTTGTTTGTGAAAGGATTCGCTAAAAGTGGGTGAGTCACTTTTATTTTTATCCTATCCGACATATAGACTAGAACGTTGAAAGTTTGTATTCATCCAGTCAAGCTATGATTGAAAGTCCAATCAACGACAATCAACGACAACGGTAAATGTTTATTTAGTTTTTTATGAATCCGCTGTGGACGAGTGGTTAGCGTCGGGGTCTCGAAACCGGGTGTCCCGTGTTCGATCCCCAGTCGCGGCACTACGGTCATGGTGGAGTGCACTTGGGCAATGCACATTTTCTAGCCTTGTACTGGTTTGTTTACCCAAGGATCATGAATAAGTGAACTGTCGCCGTGATATAACTGAAATAATGTTGAAAGCGGCGTAAAATCCCAATAAATAAATAAATAAAATTATTTAGTTTTTAGATTCTAGAAGAGATATTTTCAATTCACGACTTTTCTTTGAACCATTCAATAATTCTTTAACTATTGCAATCATCACCTCTGTGTTATTCATGACATGACATTAAATGGTTTCATTTTAAAGGTTTAGTCTTAACCATGTTGCTTGTAAATATACACAGTTGATATGTGGACAAAATCAATTTCCAACACTGATGTCAATATAAACATTGACAAAAGATCGACACGTAATTTGTGAAACCAAAAGTAAGTTACAGTCTATATATTCTGATGATATATACATTAAACATGTTTTGAATCATAACGCTTTACGTACAGTAGATTAAACTCTCCATTTAACTTGACATTCAACATTATATAATTTTTAAATGTGATTCAAACGAAGGATGATACCACCTGCAATGTACTTTGATCTCCAAATACTTTGTTTATGGTTATTGAAGCAATGCGTGTGCATTTTACGTCTGTTTTGATTGATTTATTGTATGCGCATAATCAATCGATATAAAATGATAGCGAATTTAAGTTAGTACCAACTCATTTTGCTGAAAGACAAGTTCTCTACTTATATCAAGCCTGTTCTAGGGAAAAGCTACCCGTTGACCTTAGTGAACAGTGCGATATATATCGTTCACAAATCTCTTACATACCATTAGCTTGTTAGAAGCTCCTCTCAACATGCAATTACCCAATTATAAATGTGTATTTACATTCTTTGACATCCTTGCCATTCTAACCTAACAATTATTAAATTGTATCATGGGTATTGGAACAGATCGTTCGAGTTTTTTAGATATAGTTCCTTTCGTATAGTTTATGTTTTCATAGATAATCAAGCAGGAATCGCAATTGAAATCCAACAATAAATTAATCACGACTGAAACAAAAAAGGAAAATAAAATAAAAGGTGCAGTATTCAAAACACAAAGTACTTAGTTAATTTAATCATATTTCAGAAAGCCAAATGTTCCATTTGCATCGATAATAACGTGAATACGTGACCAAAACAAAACACTGGCTAGCTTTATAGTAATGTGTCGCTCTATACATAGCGCTGCCGTATCACTCATCCCATGGTATTCCATATCACACGAAACGCAAACATGAAAATATGTATATATCAAGTATAGACATCTCCATATTCAAGCTATCATTGATTGGCATTTTGTAATGGGAAATAATTGGTAGAAGCTCATTTTTGACATCACCTGTCAGTATCAAGTAAGCAGGAAATTAGCTGGCTTCACAATTTGATGTTAGAATGACGTTTCTATATGAGAAGTCGGATCCGTACTGTGTATATTGTAATAGGAGGGTAGCTGTTCAGTAGAGAATTTGCAGATATAAACATTGTAATAGGAGGGTAGTTGTTCAGTAGAGAATTTGCAGATATAAACATTGTAATAGGAGGTTAGTTGTTCAGTAGAGAATTTGCAGATATAAACATTGTAATAGGAGGTTTGTTGTTCAGTAGAGAATTTGCAGATAAAAACATTGTAATAGGAGGGTAGTTGTTCAGTATAGAATTTGCAGATATAAACATTGTAGCAGGAGGGTAGTTGTTCAGTAGAGAATTTGCAGATATAAACATTGTAATAGGAGGGTAGTTGTTCAGTAGAGAATTTGCAGATATAAACATTGTGATGGGAGGGTAGTTGTTCAGTAGAGAATTTGCAGATATAAACATTGTAATAGGAGGTTAGCTGTTCAGTAGAGAATTTGCAGATATAAACATTGTAATAGGAGGTTAGTTGTTCAGTAGAGAATTTGCAGATATAAACATTGTAATAGGAGGTTAGTTGTTCAGTAGAGAATTTGCAGATATAAACATTGTAATAGGAGGGTAGTTGTTCAGTAGAGAATTTGCAGATATAAACATTGTAATAGGAGGTTAGTTGTTCAGTAGAAAATTTGCAGATATAAACATTGTAATAGGAGGTTAGTTGTTCAGTAGAGAATTTGCAGATATAAACATTGTAATAGGAGGTTAGTTGTTCAGTAGAGAATTTGCAGATATAAACATTGTAATAGGAGGTTAGTTGTTCAGTAGAGAATTTGCAGATATAAACATTGTAATAGGAGGTTAGTTGTTCAGTAGAGAATTTGCAGATATAAACATTGTAGCAGGAGGGTAGTTGTTCAGTAGAGAATTTGCAGATATAAACATTGTAATAGGAGGTTAGTTGTTCAGTAGAGAATTTGCAGATATAAACATTGTAGCAGGAGGGTAGTTGTTCAGTAGAGAATTTGCAGATATAAACATTGTAATAGGAGGTTAGTTGTTCAGTAGAGAATTTGCAGATATAAACATTGTAATAGGAGGGTAGTTGTTCAGTAGAGAATTTGCAGATATAAACATTGTAATAGGAGGTTAGTTGTTCAGTAGAAAATTTGCAGATATAAACATTGTAATAGGAGGTTAGTTGTTCAGTAGAGAATTTGCAGATATAAACATTGTAATAGGAGGTTAGTTGTTCAGTAGAGAATTTGCAGATATAAACATTGTAATAGGAGGTTAGTTGTTCAGTAGAGAATTTGCAGATATAAACATTGTAATAGGAGGTTAGTTGTTCAGTAGAGAATTTGCAGTTATAATTATTGTAGCAGGAGGGTAGTTGTTCAGTAGAGAATTTGCAGATATAAACATTGTAATAGGAGGTTAGTTGTTCAGTAGAGAATTTGCAGATATAAACATTGTAGCAGGAGGGTAGTTGTTCAGTAGAGAATTTGCAGATATAAACATTGTAGCAGGAGGGTTGTTGTTCAGTAGAGAATTTGCAGATATAAACATTGTAATAGGAGGGTAGTTGTTCAGTAGAGAATTTGCAGATATAAACATTGTAATAGGAGGGTAGTTGTTCAGTAGAGAATTTGCAGATATAAACATTGTAATAGGAGGGTAGTTGATCAGTAGAGAATTTGCAGATATAAACATTGTAATAGGAGGGTAGTTGTTCAGTAGAGAATTTGCAGATATAATCATTTTAATAGGAGGGTAGTTGTTCAGTAGATAATTTGCAGATATAAACATTGTAGCAGATAATCGGATTCACAACACATGTAGCCTTCAATTTTGGATGATTCTATAAATCTAATATAAAACTTTTTTAATCTTAAATCAATTTTCCCCCAAATATATAGCAAGGTTGCCTTACTCGTATAAAGCGATGTTACTGAGTAAACACATTCTTAGTATAGCGGATAATTGATCATGGATGTGAGACGTGAAGTGTAATAATGTTATCACTAATACAGAATACTTGATATATTAATTGTGCAAAGTCAGTTAAATAAATCATTGTTAATTCATCTCTATTGTATTTAAAGATGAAATATGGGTTAATTTAATTATGTATACAAGACATAAATGTTGTTTTATATGTGTTGTATGTCCTATGCAGGGATCAAACGAAAACCGTATACTAAACAGATAAACATGAACGTGTTGAAATGAACGTGAGAATTGTACCGTGTATATCATAACATATTGCCGCTTTTCTGTAAAAATATAGGCCTCTTAATCTGTCTCTATAGCATTGCATTATTTAATAATGATTGCTATTTGAAGGATTCGTATTTATAACTTATTGTAGGCGAGTGAGTCTGCATGTAATATAATGGTGTGTGATATGCCCGCTTCGGTCGGTGGTTTAGTGGTGGAGCGTACGCCTCTGGTGCCGGAGGTCACGGCTTCGATCCCCGGCTCGGTCATACTAAAGACTTTAAGATGGCAGTAATAACTACCCTCCTTGGCGCTGAGGTTTGCGGGGTGCTGACTGGCTGACTGGTGTGTACTGGTGGTAACTTACCCAGGACATGCCGTGATATACATTACGACTGACTGACTGGTGTCAGGATAGATGGACTAGTAGTACTGGTGGTAACTTACCCAGGACATGCCGTGATATACATTACGACTGACTGACTGGTGTCAGGATAGATGGACTAGTAGTACTGGTAGTAACTTACCCAGGACATGCCGTGATATACATTACGACTGACTGACTGGTGTCAGGATAGATGGACTAGTAGTACTGGTGGTAACTTACCCAGGACATGCCGTGATATACATTACGACTGACTGACTGGTGTCAGGATAGATGGACTAGTAGTACTGATGGTAACTTACCCAGGACATGCCGTGATATACATTACGACTGACTGACTGGTGTCAGGATAGATGGACTAGTAGTACTGATGGTAACTTACCCAGGACATGCCGTGATATACATTACGACTGACTGGCTGGTGTCAGGATAGATGGACTAGTAGTACTGATGGTAACTTACCCAGGACATGCCGTGATATACATTACGACTGACTGGCTGGTGTCAGGATAGATGGACTAGTAGTACTTGTAGTAACTTACCCAGGACATGCCGTGATATACATTACGACTGACTGACTGGTGTCAGGATAGATGGACTAGTAGTACTGGTGGTAACTTACCCAGGACATGCCGTGATATACATTACGACTGACTGGCTGGTATCAGGATAGATGGACTAGTAGTACTGGTAGTAACCTACCCAGGACATGCCGTGATATACATTACGACTGACTGGCTGGTGTCAGGATAGATGGACTAGTAGTGCTGGTGGTAACTTACCCAGGACATGCCGTGATATACATTACGACTGACTGGCTGGTGTCAGGATATATGGACTAGTGGTACTGGTAGTAACTTACACAGGACATGCCGTGATATACATTACGACTGACTGGCTGGTGTCAGGATATATGGACTAGTGGTACTGGTAGTAACTTACCCAGGACATGCCGTGATATACATTACGACTGACTGGCTGGTGTCAGGATAGATGGACTAGTAGTACTGGTGGTAACTTACCCAGGACATGCCGTGATATACATTACGACTGACTGGCTGGTGTCAGGATATATGGACTAGTAGTACTGGTAGTAACTTACCCAGGACATGCCGTGATATACATTACGACTGACTGACTGGTGTCAGGATAGATGGACTAGTAGTACTGGTAGTAACTTACCCAGGACATGCCGTGATATACATTACGACTGACTGGCTGGTGTCAGGATAGATGGACTAGTAGTACTGGTAGTAACTTACCCAGGACATGCCGTGATATACATTACGACTGACTGACTGGTGTCAGGATAGATGGACTAGTAGTACTGGTGGTAACTTACCCAGGACATGCCGTGATATACATTACGACTGACTGGCTGGTGTCAGGATAGATGGACTAGTAGTACTGGTAGTAACTTACCCAGGACATGCCGTGATATACATTACGACTGACTGACTGGTGTCAGGATATATGGACTAGTAGTACTGGTGGTAACTTACCCAGGACATGCCGTGATATACATTACGACTGACTGACTGGTGTCAGGATAGATGGACTAGTAGTACTGGTAGTAACTTACCCAGGACATGCCGTGATATACATTACGACTGACTGACTGGTGTCAGGATAGATGGACTAGTAGTACTGGTGGTAACTTACCCAGGACATGCCGTGATATACATTACGACTGACTGACTGGTGTCAGGATAGATGGACTAGTAGTACTGGTAGTAACTTACCCAGGACATGCCGTGATATACATTACGACTGACTGGCTGGTGTCAGGATAGATGGACTAGTAGTACTGGTGGTAACTTACCCAGGACATGCCGTGATATACATTACGACTGACTGACTGGTGTCAGGATAGATGGACTAGTAGTACTGGTAGTAACTTACCCAGGACATGCCGTGATATACATTACGACTGACTGACTGGTGTCAGGATAGATGGACTAGTAGTACTGGTGGTAACTTACCCAGGACATGCCGTGATATACATTACGACTGACTGACTGGTGTCAGGATAGATGGACTAGTAGTACTGGTAGTAACTTACACAGGACATGCCGTGATATACATTACGACTGACTGACTGGTGTCAGGATAGATGGACTAGTAGTACTGGTGGTAACTTACCCAGGACATGCCGTGATATACATTACGACTGACTGACTGGTGTCAGGATATATGGACTAGTAGTACTGGTAGTAACTTACCCAGGACATGCCGTGATATACATTACGACTGACTGACTGGTGTCAGGATAGATGGACTAGTAGTACTGGTGGTAACTTACCCAGGACATGCCGTGATATACATTACGACTGACTGACTGGTGTCAGGATAGATGGACTAGTAGTACTGGTAGTAACTTACCCAGGACATGCCGTGATATACATTACGACTGACTGGCTGGTGTCAGGATAGATGGACTAGTAGTACTGGTAGTAACTTACCCAGGACATGCCGTGATATACATTACGACTGACTGGCTGGTATCAGGATAGATGGACTAGTAGTACTGGTGGTAACTTACCCAGGACATGCCGTGATATACATTACGACTGACTGACTGGTGTCAGGATAGATGGACTAGTAGTACTGGTGGTAACTTACCCAGGACATGCCGTGATATACATTACGACTGACTGGCTGGTGTCAGGATAGATGGACTAGTAGTACTTGTAGTAACTTACCCAGGACATGCCGTGATATACATTACGACTGACTGGCTGGTGTCAGGATATATGTACTAGTAGTACTGGTAGTAACCTACCCAGGACATGCCGTGATATACATTACGACTGACTGGCTGGTGTCAGGAAAGATGGACTAGTAGTACTGGTAGTAACTTACCCAGGACATGCCGTGATATACATTACGACTGACTGGCTGGTGTCAGGATAGATGGACTAGTAGTACTGGTGGTAACTTACCCAGGACATGCCGTGATATACATTACGACTGACTGGCTGGTGTCAGGATAGATGGACTAGTAGTACTGGTAGTAACTTACCCAGGACATGCCGTGATATACATTACGACTGACTGGCTGGTGTCAGGATAGATGGACTAGTAGTACTGGTGGTAACTTACCCAGGACATGCCGTGATATACATTACGGCTGACTGGCTGGTGTCAGGGTAGATGGACTAGTAGTACTGGTAGTAACTTACACAGGACATGCCGTGATATACATTACGACTGACTGGCTGGTGTCAGGATAGATGGACTAGTAGTACTGGTAGTAACTTACCCAGGACATGCCGTGATATACATTACGACTGACTGGCTGGTGTCAGGATATATGGACTAGTAGTACTGGTAGTAACCTACCCAGGACATGCCGTGATATACATTACGACTGACTGGCTGGTGTCAGGATAGATGGACTAGTAGTACTGGTAGTAACTTACCCAGGACATGCCGTGATATACATTACGACTGACTGGCTGGTGTCAGGATAGATGGACTAGTAGTACTGGAAGTAACTTACCCAGGACATGCCGTGATATACATTACGACTGACTGGCTGGTGTCAGGATAGATGGACTAGTAGTACTGGTAGTAACTTACCCAGGACATGCCGTGATATACATTACGACTGACTGACTGGTGTCAGGATAGATGGACTAGTAGTACTGGTGGTAACTTACCCAGGACATGCCGTGATATACATTACGGCTGACTGGCGGGTGTCAGGATAGATGGACTAGTAGTACTGGTAGTAACTTACCCAGGACATGCCGTGATATACATTACGACTGACTGGCTGGTGTCAGGATATATGGACTAGTAGTACTGGTAGTAACTTACCCAGGACATGCCGTGATATACATTACGACTGACTGGCGGGTGTCAGGATATATGGACTAGTAGTACTGGTAGTAACTTACCCAGGACATGCCGTGATATACATTACGGCTGACTGGCTGGTGTCAGGATAGATGGACTAGTAGTACTGGTGGTAACTTACCCAGGACATGCCGTGATATACATTACGGCTGACTGGCTGGTGTCAGGGTAGATGGACTAGTAGTACTGGTAGTAACTTACCCAGGACATGCCGTGATATACATTACGACTGACTGGCTGGTGTCAGGATAGATGGACTAGTAGTACTGGTGGTAACTTACCCAGGACATGCCGTGATATACATTACGACTGACTGGCTGGTGTCAGGATAGATGGACTAGTAGTACTGGTGGTAACTTACCCAGGACATGCCGTGATATACATTACGACTGACTGACTGGTGTCAGGATAGATGGACTAGTAGTACTGGTAGTAACTTACACAGGACATGCCGTGATATACATTACGACTGACTGACTGGTGTCAGGATAGATGGACTAGTAGTACTGGTGGTAACTTACCCAGGACATGCCGTGATATACATTACGACTGACTGGCTGGTGTCAGGATAGATGGACTAGTAGTACTGGTAGTAACTTACCCAGGACATGCCGTGATATACATTACGACTGACTGGCTGGTGTCAGGATAGATGGACTAGTAGTACTTGTAGTAACTTATCCAGGATAGATGGACTAGTAGTACTGGTAGTAAACTTACCGCAGGACATGCCGTGATATACGACTTACGGACTGACTGGCTGGTGTCAGGATAGATGGACTAGTAGTACTGGTAGTAACTTACCCAGGACATGCCGTGATATACATTACGACTGACTGACTGGTGTCAGGATAGATGGACTAGTAGTACTGGTGGTAACTTACCCAGGACATGCCTGTGATATACATTACGAATGACTGACTGGTGTCAGGATAGATGGACTAGTAGTACTGGTGGTAACTTACCCAGGACATGCCGTGATATACATTACGACTGAGACTGGCTGGTGTCAGGATAGATGGACTAGTAGTACTGGTGGAAACTTACCCAGGACATGCTCGTGATATACATTACGACTGACTGACTGGTGTCAGGATAGATGGACTAGTAGTACTGGTGGAGTAACTTACCCAGGACATGCCGTGATATACATTACGACTGACTGACTGGTGTCAGGATTAGATGGACTAGTAGTACTGGTAGGTAACTTACCCAGGACATGCCGTGATATACATTACGACTGACTGACTGGTGTCAGGATAGATGGACTAGTAGTACTGGTGGTAACTTACCCAGGACATGCCGTGATATACATTACGACTGACTGACTGGTGTGCAGGATAGATGGACTAGTAGCTACTGGTGGTAACTTACCAGCGACATGCCGTTGATATACATTACGACTGACTTGACTGGTGTCAGGATAGATGGACTAGTAGTACTGGTGGTAACTTACCCAGGACATGCCGAGATATACATTACGACTGACTGCTGGTGTCAGGATAGATGACTAGTAGTACTGGTGGTAACTTACCCAGGACATGCGTGATATACATTACGACTGACTGGCTGGTGTCAGGATAGATGGACTAGTAGTAGCTGGTGGTAACTTACCCAGGACATGCCGTGATATACATTACGACTGACTGGCTGGTGTCAGGATAGATGGACTTAGTAGTACTTGGTGGTAACTTACCCATGACATGCCGTGATATACATTACGGCTGACTGGCTGGTGTCAGGATAGATGGACTAAGTAGTACTGGTGGTAACTTACCCAGGACATGCCGTGATATACATTACGGACTGACTGGCTGGTGTCAGGATAGATGGACTAGTAGTACTGGTGGTAACTTACCCAGGACATGCCCGTGATATACATTACGACTGACTGGCTGGTGTCAGGATAGATGGACTAGTAGTACTGGTGGTAACTTACCCAGGACATGCCGTGATATACATTACGACTGACTGGCTGGTGTCAGGATAGATGGACTAGTAGTACTGGTGGTAACTTACCCAGGACATGCCGTGATATACATTACGACTGACTGGCTGGTGTCAGGATAGATGGACTAGTAGTACTGGTGGTAAACTTACCCAGGACATGCGTGATATACATTACGAGCTGACTGGCTTCGGTGTCAGGATAGAATGCGACTAGTAGTACTGGGTAGTAACTTACCAGGACATGCCGTGATATACATTACGACTTGACTGACTGGGTGTCAGGATAGATGGACTAGTAGTACTGGTGGTAACTTTACCCAGGACATGCCGTGATATACATTACGACTGACTGACTGGTGTCAGGAATAGATGGACTAGTAGTACTGGTAGTAGACTTACCCAGGACATGCCGTGATATACATTACGACTGACTGACTGGTGTCAGGATAGATGGACTAGTAGTACTGGTGGTAACTTACCCAGGACATGCCGTGATATACATTACGACTGACTGGCGGGTGTCAGGATAGATGGACTAGTAGTACTGGTAGTAACTTACCCAGGACATGCCGTGATATACATTACGACTGACTGGAGGTGTGTCAGGATAGATGGACTAGTAGTACTGGTGTGTAACTTACCCAGGACATGCCGTGATATACATTACGACTGACTGGCTGGTGTCAGGATATATGGACTAGTAGTACTGGTGGTAACTTACCCAGGACATGCCGTGATATACATTACGGACTGACTGGCTGGTGTCAGGATATAATGGACTAGTAGTACTGGTAGTAACTTACCCAGGACATGCCCGTGATATACATTACGGACTGACTGGCTGGTGTCAGGATAGATGGACTAGTAGTACTGGTAGTAACTTACCCAGGACATTGCCGTGATATACATTACGACTGACTGGCTAGGTGTCAGGATAGATGGACTAGTATGTACTGGGTGTAACTTACCCAGGACATGCCTGTGATATACATTACGACTGACTGGCTGGTGTCAGGATAGATGGACTAGTAGTACTGGTAGTAACTTACCCAGGACATGCCGTGATATACATTACGACTGACTGGCTGGTATCAGGATAGATGGACTAGTAGTACTGGTGTAACTTACCCCAGGACATGCCGTGATATACATTACGATCTGACTGGCTGGTGTCAGGATAGATGGACTAGTAGTACTGGTAGTAACCTTACCCAGGACATGCCGTGATATACATTACGACTGACTGGCTGGTGTCAGGATAGATGGACTAGTAGTTACTGGTAGTAACTTACTCCAGGACATGCCGTGATATACATTACGACTGACTGACTGTGTCAGGATATATGGACTAGTGGTACTGGTAGTAACTTACCCAGGACATGCCGTGATATACATTACGACTGACTGGCTGGTGTGTCAGGAATATATGGACTAGTAGGTACTTGTAGTAACTTACCCAGGACATGCCGTGATATACATTACGACTGACTGGCTGGTGTCAGGATAGATGAACTTGTAGTGCTGGTGGTAACTTACCCAGGACATGCCGTGATATACATTACGACTGACTGGCTGGTGTCAGGGTAGATGACTAGTTAGTACTGGTAGTAAACTTACCCAGGACATGCCGTGATATACATTACGACCTGACTGGCTGGCTGTCAGGATAGATGGACTAGTAGTACTGGTAGGTAACTTTACCCAGGACATGCCTAGTGATATACATTACGACTGACTGGCTGGTGTCAGGATAGATGGACTAGTAGTACTGGTAGTAACTTACCCAGGACATTGCCGTGATATAGCATTACGACTGAACTGGCTGGTGTCAGGATAGATGGACTAGTAGTACTGGTGGTAACTTACCCAGGACATGCGTGATATACATTACGACTGACTGGCTGGTGTCAGGATAGATGGACTAGTAGTACTGGTAGTAACTTACCCAGGACATGCCGTGATATAACATTACGACTGACTGACTGGTGTCAGGATAGATGGACTAGTAGTGCTGGTGTAACTTACCAGGACATGCCGTGATATACATTACGACTGACTGACTGGTGTCAGGATAGATGGACTAGTAGTGCTGGTGGTAACTTACCCAGGACATGCCGTGATATACATTACGACTGACTGGCTGGGTGTCAGGATAGATGGGACTAGTAGTACTGGTAGTAACTACCCAGGACATGCCGGTGATATACATTACGACTGACTGACTGGTGTCAGGATAGATGGACTAGTAGTACTGGTAGTAACTTACCCAGACATGCCGTGATATACATTACGACTAACTGGCTGGTGTCAGGATAGTATGACTAGCTAGTACTGGTAGTAACTTACCCAGGACATGCCGTGATATACATTACGACTGACTGCTGGTGTCAGGATAGATGGACTAGTAGTGCTGGTGGTAACTTACCCAGGACATGCCGTGATATACATTACGACTGACTGGCTGGTGTCAGGATATATGGACTAGATAGTACTAGTAGTAACTTCCAGGACAGCGTGATATACATTACGACTACTGGCTGTTGTCAGGATATATGGACTAGTGGTACTGGTAGAACTTACCAGGACATGCCGTGATATACATTACGACTGACTGGCTGGTGTCAGGATAAGATGGACTAGTAGTACTGGTAGGTAACTTACCCAGGACATGCCGTGATAATACATTACGACTGACTGGCTGGTGTCAGGATAGATAGACTAGTAGTACTGGTAGTAACTACCCAGGACATGCCGTGATATACATACGACTGACTGCTTGGTGTCAGGATAGATGGACTAGTAGTACTGGTAGTAACTTACCCAGGACATGCCGTGATATACATTACGACTGACTGACTGGTGTCAGGATAGATGGACTAGTAGTACTGGGGTAGTAACTTACCCAGGACATGCCGTGATATACATTACGACTAACTGCGCTGGTGTCAGGATAGATGGACTAGTAGTATCTGGTAGTAACTTACCCAGGACATGCCGTGATATACATTACGACTGACTGGCTGGTGTCAGGATATATGGACTAGTAGTGACTTGGTAGTAACTTACCCAGGACATGCCGTGATATACATTACGATCTGACTGGCTGGTGTCAGGATATATGGACTAGTAGGTACTGGTAGTAACTTACCCAGGACATGCCGTGATATACATTACGACTGACTGGCTGGTGTCAGGATATATGGACTAGTAGGTACTGGTAGTACTACTACCAGGACATGCCGTGATAACATTACGACTGACTGGCCTGGTGTCAGGATAGATGGACTAGTAGTACTGGTGTAACTTACCCAGGACATGCCGTGATATACATTACGACTGACTGGACCTGGTGTCAGGATAGATAGACTAGTAGTACTGGTAGTAACTCTACCCAGGACATGCCGTGATATACATTACGACTGACTGGCTGGTGTCAGGATAGATGGCACGTAGTAGTACTTGTAGTAACTCTTTACCAGGACATGCCGTGATATACATTACGATCGTGACTGGC